>OW121744.1:17886977-18001977 GCA_933228675.1 Stomorhina lunata
GTTTAAATTTGAATATAACCTATAAATGGTACCAAAACAAACCCAACCAATTGGCCCAACATTTCATCTCTGTTGTGTTTGTTATGGTCTCAAGTGCTGGATGAACGAGTGAGGGGGAGTAGGAGCAGGAGAAATGTTTTGAAGGATTTGTTGGCACTCTTTTAGCTTAACATAGAATGTTCTAAAGCTGTTATTCACTAAATGTTAAAATGTTGTATGTTGTTTGGTTTTTTTTTTCTAACATGGGAAAATGTTATAACAGCCGGTTGGAGTGATGTTGGTTGATGTTATTTCGACTTGTCTTCAGTAGAAAAAGTTCAGCGCGCGCGATTAGATCAAGAAAAAAATCTAAACGAATTGGGGAAAAATCAAATGAAAGTGAAAACTAACTGAAAACGAAAAAATTATATAAAGTTGATAAATATTTAAATAAGTTTATAAAAAAAATGATAACTTGAAAAATTGAGAAAATAAAGAAATAATAAATTTAAAAAATAAATAAAATATTTAAAAATTTCGAAATTATTATATTTAATAACAAAAATGAATTGATTAAAATTAAAAAAAATATAGTAGTTGTAGATCCCTTATATACAAAAATTTCTTGAAATATTGTTAAGATTTAAATGAAACAGAAAAAAATTCCTTAATTAAAAAAAATCCCTTTGCAAAAAATTTAGTGTCAAATATTAAGTTATGATTCAAGTGAGTGATTGCATTTCATTGATAACTTATTCCTTTTCAATTTGAAATTGAAATTTATATTCTTTCAAGTACTTCCTGAGTAAATACTCAAGAGTATTAATAGAATTTCATACAAACAAAAAAATCAATTATCTCGTATTTCGATCTCATTCCGTGTTTTTGTTAATAATTTTCATTGTTTGTTTTTTGGAAAGAAAAAAGAATGAAAGTTGTGCAAAAACAAAAAAAAAAAGTTTGTAAAGTGTCATCAAATTTACATGTCAAACATTAACTAGAAATAAAACTAGTAACAACAACTGTAACTTATCCACTTGTACTACAAAAACTCAAAATTGCCTGAAACCAGAAAAAAGTCCCAATCAATATTGACCTTAGAGTAATAAAAAAGAGAGCTCAGTAATGTCCTATTTTTATCGGGTAAACGGGTAATGTTTATTTGTAACTCAAAAACTTTCAAAACGAATTCGACCAACATAAGATTTCTGACATTCCTAAGAATTTCTTTAAAATTATGCTTAAGAAATAGTTTAAAATTAATTAAAATTTGTGACAATAACTCGAAAACTATTTAACCGAAAATCTAAGTATTAGGTTTTATATAGATAATTTAATTGACTTTATAGCTAAGATTAATTAGATATATCAGAATTTAAAAGACAAGTGAAAAAATTGATTAACATATATTTTTCAAAAAATTGCAAAATATTTATAAACTAAAAGAAAAACTTTTGGTCAGCCGAAGTGTTTCGGGCTCAACTAAAGTTTGTTATAAAAATACATTAAAAGAATTGGTAAATTTTCAAAGTATTTTTTATTGATCGACTTTCGTTTTCATTTACATTTATTATTCATTTGGAAGTGTGGTATTGTCTAAAAATATTTCGTGTTATTAAATTATGTATAAACTGCGTTCGAAAAAATTTTAACAAATAAAAAAATTTTCCTTAGCCAATTCTAAAGATCAAACGTATAATACCCTATACTAGGGGCGATATTAGGGGCACAAATAAGGCCCATTCGAGTCGTTTTCCGATAACATATGTATTCATTAATAAGTAAAAGTGATATACTCGGCTATACCGATGTTATATACATAAATAAGAACTATAATTAAATGATGACCGGATTGTCACAAAATTTTAAACACTGGATGGCATTTATATAAGGATTATTTTTTTTTAATTAAGTCTTCATAACTATTATAGTTTAAAATTTAATTGATTTTAACTGGCCTTTTTGGCATTTTAGTGGTTTCCGGGAGTGGCTTTTATATGAAAGCTCTAGTCAAATATGCACTGATTCCTATAAAATTTGATATACTGACAAAAAGTTGCATAAAGTTCTCTGTTCTAAATAATGTTGCCATATTTATTACAATTGTATTTATCAGGATTAATGTGATTCCCGGGACGGGGTTATATAAGAGCTCTAACTTAACGTAAACCGATTTCGCCCATTTTTAATACACAACATTTTAAAGATATCAAAAATAGTTTTGTAAAATTTTGTCCCTCTAACTCGTTTGGTTAAGGCGTTATCATGCTTTTATTTGAAGGACCCCCTATCTTTTTAGAATTTTTGTGTTACCGTAAGTTTTTTATATGGGAGCTATGGTCAAATGGTGAACTATTGTGACGAAATTTTGCACACTGGCTGGCATTGACATAAAACTTCCATGTGCTAAATAAAGTGGCCATATCTATTATAGTTTATCATTTATTGGCTTTTAAGTGCATTTTAGGTGGATTTTAGGCTGTTTCCGTAAAAGTTATATATGGGAGCTAGGGTTAAATGTGAACCGATTTCAATGAAATTTTATATGCTACCTATTACTATGTATGTAAGACTTCTATATACTAAGTTTTATCATTATATCTTTTTTGATTTGTCATTTATTAGCAAATAAGCGAATGGCCTGGTCGAGGTTATATGGCAGCTATGAGCAAATGTAAAACAATTTTTCCCAATTTCAATATTAAAATTTTTCAAGAAATAAAGAATCGTTTAAATAATAAAGCTCGTTTTGTTTAGGTCCTATTGAGCCTTCAACAGACGGAAAAAGGGAAAGAAACACAGTCAGACAGAAAGAAAGACAGTCAGACAGACAGACAAAAAAAATTTTTGTATAAAAGTTTTCGATACAATTTTTTTTCTAGAAAAATTTTCATGTAAAATTTTTGTAGAAAATATAGACAGACAAAGAGACAGAGAGAGAGAGAGAGACAGACAGACAGACAGACAGACAGACAGACAGACAGACAGACAGACAGACGGACGGACAGACAGACAGACAGACAGACAGACAGACAGACAGACAGACAGACAGACAGACAGACAGACAGACAGACAGACAGACAGACAGACAAAAAGACAGACAGGTTTTCGATATAAAATTTTTTTTGGAAAAATTTTTAATATAAAATTTTTTATTAAAAATTTTCAATGTAAAATTTTGTAGAAATGTTTTCGATATAAAATTTTTTATAGAAATATTTTTGATATAAAATTTATAAATTATTATTATTAATTATTTCGATATAAACAGCCATGTCACAGAACTCAGTTCCGTTCGGAAGTGGAATGAATTCCGCACTTTGCTTCTATTGAAAAAGTAAAACGAAAAAATTTTTCGGAATGAAACCACTTTCTATTTTTAAAGTGGAATTGAATTCATATGTTTTTAGTTGTTTATTCAATATTTGAACAATTTCCTCAATTAATCAGTGTTTTTTGTTAAAACAAAGATAGAGTTGAAAATTTCAATTAAAAAAATTTTATTTTGTACTGATTTTGGACATTTAAAATTTTTCGGAATCTATAGAACCTAAAACCATTTCGATCGGAATTCAACTACGGAATGGTTTCAATTCCGAACGGAATTCGTGACATGCCTGAAAATTATAAATTTTTATAGAAAAATCTTCGATGTTAAATATTTCATAGACAATTTTTTTATTTAATATTTATTATGATTCAGAATATAAGTTTCGATATTGAACTTTTAAATGAAAAATTTTCAATTTTAAGTTTTTGTAGAAAAGTTTTCGTTATAAAATTTTTTATAGAAAAATTTTCGATATAAAACTTTTTTAAAAAAATTTTTGATTAAAAATTTTCAATATAAAATTTTTGTAGAAAAATCTTCGATATAAAATTTTTCATAGAAAAATTAAAAATTTTCAATATAAAATATTTAATAGAAAAATTTTTATTAAAAAATTTCGATATAAAATTTTTTAAGAAAAATTTTTGATATACAATTTTTTTTTAATTTTGAATATGAAATTTTGGTAGAATAATCTTCTATGTGAAAAAATTTTTCATATAAAAATTAAAAATTTTCAATATAAAATAATTAATAGAAAAATTTTTATTAAAAAATTTCGATATAAAATTTTTGTAGAAAAGTTTTTTTTGATATAAAATTTTGTATAGAAAAATTTTCGATATAAAATTTTTTAAGAAAAATTTTTGATATAAATTTTTTTTTAATTTTGAATATGAAATTTTTGTAGAATAATCTTCTATGTGAAGAATTTTTCATAGAAAAATTAAAAATTTTTAATATAAAATATTTAAGAGAAAAAATTTTATCAAAAAATTTCGATATAAAATTTTTGTAGAAAAGTTTTCGTTATAAAATTTTTATAGAAAAATTTTCGATGTAAAATTTTTATAGAAAAATTTTTGATATAAAATTTTTTATTAAAAATTTTCAATATGAAATTTTTGTAGAATAATCTTTTATGTAAAATTTTTCATAGAAAAGTTTTTGATATAAAATTTTTGTAGAAAATTTTTCAATATAAATTTTTATAGAAAAATCTCCAATATAAAATTTTTCATAGAAAAAATTTTTATAGATAAGTTTTCGTTACATAGATATCGCTCAATCTTCTTAAAATTTATTAGGATTCAGAAAATAAGTTTCGATATTGAATTTTTAATTGAAAAATTTTCAATTTTAAGTTTTTGTAGAAAAGTTTTCGAGATAAATTTTTAATAGAAAAAATTTCATATAAAATTTTTGTTGAAAATATAAAATTTTATAGAAAATATAAAATTTTATAGAAAAATCTTCGATGTTAAATTTGTCACAAAAAAAAAAAAAAATTGAATATAAAATTTTGTTAAGATAAATTTTCGATATTAAATTTTTAAATAAACAATTTTCAATATAAAATATTTAATAGAAAAATGTTTATGTAAAATTTTTGTAGAAAAACTTTCGATATAAAATATTTTATAGAAAAGTTATTCGATACAAATTTTTTTGTAGAAAAATTTTCGATATAAAATTTTTGTAAAAAAATTTTTTATAGAAAAATTTTGAATATAACATTTTTATAGAAAAATTAAAAAAAAAAAATTTTGTATAGATAAATTTTCGGTAGGCAGACAGACAGACAGAAAAATTGTCAATTAATAGAAAAATTGTCATATAAAATTTTTGTAGAAATTTAAAATTTTTATAGAAAAATCTTCGATATTGAATTTTTCATAAAAAAATTTTTAATGTAAAATTTTATAAAGATAAATTTTTGATATTGAATTTTTATATGCAAAATTTCGATATAAAATTTTTGTAGAAAAATTTTCAAAATAAAATTTTTATAGAAAACTTTTCAAAATAAAATTTTTATAGAAAACTTTTCAATATAAATTTTTTATAGAAAAATTTTCAATATAAAATTTTTATAGACAAATTTTCAATATAAAATTTTTATAGAAAAATTTTTAATATAAAATTTTTATAGAAAAATTTTCAATATAAAATTTTTATAGAAAAATTTTCAATATAAAATTTTTATAGAAAAATTTTCAATATAAAATTTTTATAGAAAAATTTTCAATATAAAATTTTTATAGAAAAATTTTCAATATAAAATTTTTATAGAAAAATTTTCAACATAAAATTTTTATAGAAAAATTTTCAATATAAAATTTTTGTAGAAAAACTTTTAATATAAAATTTTTATAGAAAAATTTTCAATATAAAATTTTTATAGAAAAATTTTCAATATAAAATTTTTATAGAAAAATTTTCAATATAAAATTTTTATAGAAAAATTTTCAATATAAAATTTTTATTGAAAAATTTTCAATATAAAATTTTTATAGAAAAATTTTCAATATAAAATTTGTATAGAAAAACTTTTAATATAAAATTTTTATAGAAAAATTTTCAATATAAAATTTTTATAGAAAAATTTTTAATATAAAATTTTTATAGAAAAATTTTCAATATAAAACTTTTATAGAAAAATTTTCAATATCAAAAATTTTCAATTTCAAAAATCTTCGAAGTAAAATTTGTCATAGAAAAATTTTTTTATAAATAAATTTTCAGATGGTCATTGCTCAATCGTCTTAGAATTTCATAAGGATTCAGAATATTTGTGTATCCCCTTTGGTTTTTGAGCTAATATTAAGGAAGTTACAAACGGAATGACAATTTCAATATACCCCTTTCTTTTTTAAAGTGGGTATAAAAATTGGAAATTTTGATAAAAATCAAAAATTTCTTTATTTTGAAGTGCATATAACTTCAAATCCGTTAAACATAAAAAAAATAGTTTTTACCTGAATTAAAGGTAATTTTATTTCCTTTTATAATCTATAACTTTCAACAATATCGATCAACCCGTTGCAGAGATATGGCAAAGAGATGATGAACAGATTTAGTTTTCTCGTAAGAAAATAGTATTAAATCCTTCATTCAAGTTTTTTCGATTTCAGTCCAGATATTACTAATATTGTCTAAAAATATTCTGTGTTATAATCTAACACATGTGTTCTGTTATTTTGATTTCAATTTAAATGAATTAATATCCTGGAATTCAACTAAAATAACATTCCAAAGTCCTAGGAAAATTTTAAACATTTCCCAAGAATTTTAACCTTTTTTTTGACTTGTTGCCAACAAATATTGAAAAGTACAAATAAATATTTGATAAGTTAAAAATGTTTCGGTATTAGAGAAGTTTTTATCATAAAAAAAACTTAATTTCCTTTTAAATATTCTTTATGGAGATCAATTTTGATTAAATTTTTTATAAAGCAAATTTTATTCCTCAGAAGATACGAGTTCCGGGGGAAGAGATGATTAGAATTTTCAAAAAAATCTTTAGATGAAAGCGAATTTATTCTGAATAGCAATGCGAAGCTCTTTGAACTCAATCAAGGCAAAGATATTGTTAAATACATCAAATCCAAAAAACTAAGTAAGATAGGCCGTGTATTACAGAGGGACTAGAATAGGGTACAAAAAACTTATTATTGACTTTAACCCACAACGCATAAGAAATTAGGATCGGCCACGTCTAATTGACAACATTGCGCCTAATTGACAACATTGACAATTATATGCGATCGATAAAAATGAGGAACTGGGTCACCTATAGTCGAAGCACAAAGGAATGAACGAGAATTATAAAGCAAACCAAAACTTATCTCAAAAATGATTTCTAAAGCAACAAAATAATCTTTAATTAATTTTTTTAACATCTAGTATTTAAATGTTTTAATTATTATCTACATTTTTAAAGCATCATCTCTCCGCTTTATCTCTTAATCTTACATCCAACTTCAAAAAAAGGTACCTTTAGTTTAAACTTTTCACCACTTAATTATTAATGTCGAAAAATAACGAAAAAAAAAAAAAAAAAATAAACTCAATTATTTACTTATAAATCTCATTATTTTTTTAAAGCTTTCATAATTTTTTTTATTTTTAAATTTTTTATACGTTCCAAAGAATTTTATATTAACACGCTTATATTTATTATTATCTAAGCGGCTTAAAGAAAAAGTTACATAAATATTAAAAAGAGGAAGAAAAAGGAAAACTTATGAAAACATTTATTTGCTTTTTAACTCACATTATCCTTTTGAAAAGTTTGGGGGACATTATAGAAAAGTAAAGAAGTATATTAAGTTCAATATATTGTTGGTAACAGATCAACATATTAAAAGTTTGGACACAAATTTTAGTATATTTTGAAGAAATTTGGAAAAAATATTGATTATATCAACAAAAATCACTTTAAGAAACAAAAAGCGGTCCATATTGGACCAAAGCTCCTATACAAGAGCTTTTAACAAAAGCTTTTTAATTTCGTAGAAATTCACAAAAACGCTATTAAATCTGAAAATAATGACAATTTTTCATTATTTCGTTGAACAAATAAAATTGCTAAATTCCGAAAAAATCGGTCCATATTTGACCATAGCTCCCATATAATCCAATGGTGGAAATGTCTTCAATACAAAATAGAGTTATTTATTTTTATAGAGACATTTTTGATATAAAATTTTAAAATAAACAATTTTCAATATAAAATTTTTTTTGGAAAAATTTTCAATATAAAATTTTTATAAAAAAATTTTCTAGAAAAATTTTTATAAAAAAATTTCCTAGAAAAATTTTTAATAAGAAATTTTTTTATAGAAAAATTTTTAAAATAATATTTTTTTTAACTTTCAATAAAAAATGTTTGTAGAAAATTTTTCGATAGACAATTTTTTATAGTCAAATTTTTATAGAGACATTTTTGATATAAAATTTTAAAATAAAAAATTTTCAATATAAAATTTTTTTGGAAAAATTTTCAATATAAAATTTTTTTGGAAAAATTTTCAATATAAAATTTTTATAAAAAATTTTTCCTAGTAAGAAATTTTTTTATAGAAAAATTTTTAAAATAATATTTTTTTTTTTAACTTTCAATAAAAAATGTTTGTAGAAAATTTTTTGATAGAAAATTTTTTATAGTCAAATTTTCGATACAAATTTTTTATAGAAAAATGTTCATATAAAATTTTTATAGAAAATTTTTCGATATAAAATTTTTTATAGAGAAATTTTCGATATCAAACTTTGAATAGAAAAATTTTCAATATAAATTTTTTATTAAAAGTTTTCAATATAAAATTTTTTGTAGAAAAGTTTTCGATATAAAATTTTTTATAGAAAAATTTTCAATATAAAATTTTTGTTAAAAAATTTTCAATATAAAATTTTTATATAGAGAAATTTTCGATATAAAATTTTTAAATGAAAAATTTTCATTTCATTTTTAATGTAAAATATTTCATAGAGAAATTTTTAATATGATATTTTTTATAGAGAAATTTTCGATATGAAATTTTTAAATGACAAATTTTCAATACAAAATTTGTAATAGAAAAATTTTCAATACAAAATTTGTAATAGAAAAATTTTCAATATAAAATTTTTATAGAAAAATTTTCAATATAAAATTTTTATAGAAAAATTTTCAATATAAATTTTTGTAGAAAAATTTTCGATGTGAAATTTTTCATTGAAAAATTTTTCATATAAAATTTTTTATAGAAAAATTTTTAATATAAAATTTTTAATACAAAATTTTTATAGAAAAATCTTCGATGTAAAATTTTTCATATTCGGTAATAAATTTTTTTAAAGAAAAATTTTCGATATAAAATTTTTTTACAAAAAAATTTTCGTTATAAAATTTTTCATAGAAAATTTTTAATAGAATATTTCTGATATAAAAATTTCTACAGAAAAATTTTTCATTCAAAATTTTTTTTCGTTATTTTGATACAAAAATTTTTATATAAAATTTTTGAACTAAAATTTTTTATAGAAAAATTTTCGATATTAAATTTTTTTAAAGAAAAATTTTCGATATTAAATTTTATTATAGAAAAATTTTTGATACAAAATTTTTCACAAAAAATTTTTGATAAAAAATATTTTACAGAAAATTTATACAAAATTTTTTCGATGTTTTGATACAAAAATTTTTGATATAAAATTTTTCTAGAAAATTTTTCGATATAAAATTTTTGTAGAAAAATTTTCAATATAAATTTTTGTAGAAAAATTTTTTCTATACAAAAATTTCTATATAAAATTATAGAGAAATTCGAAATCGATATTACATTTTTAAATGGAAAAATTTCAATATACATTTTTTAATAGAAAAATTTTGAATATAAAATTTTTGTGAAAAAAATTTTATAAAATTTTTTATAGACAAATTATAGACAAAATATAGTCCATATAAATTTTTTTTAGAAAAATTTTCGAAATAAAATTTTTTAAGAAAAATTTTTACTAAAAAAATTTTCGATTTAAAATTTTTTCTAGAAATATTTTAGGTATACAATTTTTTTGTAGAAAAATTTTTGATATAAAATTTTATAAAGAATAATTTTTTTTGTAAAATTTTTCAAAGAATATTTTTGTTAAAAACGTTTTATAGGGAAATTTTTGATATTAAATTTAAAATGTAAAAATTTTCAACTTAAAATTTAAATAGAAAATTTTTTATTTAAAATTTTCAGTATAAAATTTTTGAAGAAAAGTTTTCGATATAAAATTTTTTATAAAAAAATTTTCGATATAAAATTATTTATAAAAAAATTTTCGATATTAATTTATTTATGTTAAAATTTTCGATACAAAATTTTTTATACAAAATTTTTATAGAAAAATATTTGATTTATAATTTTTTGTGAATAAATTTTTAATAAAAAATTTTTTAAAAAAAAGTTTTTAAAACAAATTTTTTCGATATACAAATTTTGGATATAAAATTGCCGTGGAAAATTTTGTAAAAAAAAAGTTTATAGAAAAATTATATCAAAAATGTTGCTATAAATAATTTATAGAAAATTTTTGATACACAATTTTTTATAGAAAAATTTTCGATTTTAAATTCTTTTAAAGAAAAATTTTCGATTTTTTATAGAAAAATTTTTGATATAAGATTTTTCATAGAAAATTTTTCATAAAAAAATTTTTGATATAAAAATTTTAACAGAAAAATTTTTGATACAAAATTTTTTCGATATTTTGATACAAAAATTTTCATAGAAAAATTTTTGAACTAAATTTTTTTATAGAAAAATTTTAGATATTAAATTTTTTGAAAGAAAAATTTTCGATATTAAATTTTTTTACAGAAAAATTTTCGTTATAAAATTTTTATTAAAAAAATTTTTGATGTAAAAATTTTTACAGAAAAATTTTTGATACTAAATTTTTGACAGAAAAATTTTTGATACATAATTTTTTACAGAAAAATTTTTGATACAAAATTTTTTACAGAAAAATTTTTGTTACAAAATTTTTTCGATATTTTGATACAAAATTTTTTCGATATCTTGATACAAAATTTTTTCGATATTTTGATACAAAATTTTTTCGATATTTTGATACAAAATTTTTTCGATATTTTGATACAAAATTTTTTCGATATTTTGATACAAAATTGTTTCGATATTTTGATACAAAAACTTTTTTAGAAAAATTTTTGATCTAAAATTTTTTTTGTAAAATTTTTCTTAAAACAAATTTTGATAAACAATTATATAGAAACTTTTTATGGGCCTAAAAAATTCTATAAGACCCATTAGTAATAATATTGCTCGTTTTAGCTTTTTTAGTTTGTACAAAAATTCTTTTGCTAAAATTTTATGAGGGCTCAGGTGTCATTCTTTCTGGTTTGGACATAACCATATTTCTTTTATGTTTTTTTCTGCCATCAATCTGTTCATGATTGGGTATATCGTCTTTAGTTTTTGTAATTTTCTTCTTCTTCATGGTTATTTGTCTAGACACGTTTTAGATTATTAAACTTACCTTTTTTTGCGACATGATTTGATTTATGTCCTTTACCTGGGTAACCATTGAAAGTATTTTTTTAGGAAAATTCTTTTAATTTAGCTAAAAATTGCCATGAGCCCTAAGAATGAAAAGAATTCATTTTTAAAATATAAGAAATAATTGTAAAATAATTTCATTGAAAATTAATGCGCATTTTTTAAGAGTAATTTATTTTTTTTTGTATTTTTTTGTTCTTAAAAGGGTTAACAGATGATTATGTTTTTTTTTGTGAGATTTTTGTCCTTTTTTTGGGTTTCTAAGCATTTCTTACAATCAATTTAAAACTTAATAGATATTAAAAATTAAAGGCTTTAATTAATTAAATCTTATTTTTTTGCTAAGTTTAATCTCAATGATGCCCTAAATCCCCAGGATAATCAATAATCAACTTTTTGCTCACTATTCATTCTTTCTAGGTGCTCATTATTGAAAACTGTCTGCTGAATATTTAATTAAAATTCTATGATGGATTGATTTCAATTCACTCATTTCAAATTTATTAATTACTATTTGTTAACATCAATCTTTATACAATTATTTTGTTTTGAATAAAAACTAACAAAAGAGTAAATCAGAATCACTTTGATGGAATTTTAATGAAAATTTCTAGCATAATTCTTTCATTTCTACTTTAAAAATCAGAACTAGTTTTACTTTTTATGATTTAAAGTTTTCTAATAAATAATTAATTAGACCTTAAAAGTGATATAATATAAAAATCACTTCTGCCCTAATTCCTTAATTTCAAGCCATTTAATTCCCTTTTTATATTCATTAAAAAAATAAAAATAAATAAAGAGGAAGAAAAACTAATTTTGAAAATTTAACTTTTATTGACACGTCTAAGGCTGCTAAAAAGCCACTTTTTTATTGGCACTTTGAGGAAATGAAATGATAAATAGATGGAGGCAAGGTCTAGAGTTGAGCAGTGGAGACATCTTTTATAAAATTTCCCTTTCTAAGCCAAAATATAAAGAAATATTTAATGAAACTTTATTCAAACTTCTGCTATAGACAAGAAGTGGTAAGCCAATATTTAACACTATAAAGGACAGTGGTTTCTTACGAAGAATAAATGGGTAAAAAAATTTGTTATGAAAACAAAAAAATATTATAAGTGTTAAAAATGTTCTCAGAACTGAAATTTTTTATAGAAAAATTTTCGTCATAAAAATTTTTTATAGAAAATTTTTCGTTGTAAAACTTTTTTAAAGAAAATTTTTCGTCATAAAATTTTGCTATAAAAAATTTTTGTTGTGAAATTATGTTATAAAATATTCTTCTTTATAGAAAAATTTTCGTAAAATTTTTATAGAATTTTTGTTTTTATTTATTTTTTATAAAAAATTTTTTGTTAAAATTTTTTCGTTAAAAATTTTTTATAGAAAATTTTTCGTTAAAAAATTTTTCATAGAAGATTTTTTGTTAAAAAATTTTTTAAAGAAAATTTTTTGTTAAAAAATTTTTTATAGAAAATTTTTCGTTAAAAAATTTTTTGTAGAAAATTTTTCGTTAAAAATTTTTTTGTAGAAAATTTTTCGTTAAAAAATTTTTTATAGAAAATTTTTCGTTAAAAAATTTTTTAACAGAAAAATTTTCGTTAAATTTTTTTTTTTTAAAATTTTCGTAAAAAAATTTTTTACAGAAAAATTTTCGTTGAAAATTTTTTTATAGAAAATTTTCGTTATAAAATTTTATAAAAAAAAGTTTTCGTTATAAAAATTTTTGGTAGAAAAATTTTCTACAAAAAATTTTTTTAGAAAACATTTTTTATAGAATTTTTTATAGAAAATTTCTATAAAAAATTTTTATCACGAAAATTTTTTATAAAAAATTTTTTAAGGAAAAAGTTTCTATAAAAAATTTTTAAGGCAAATTTTTCTATAAAAAGTTTTTATAACAAAAGCTTTTCTATAAAAAATTTTTTAAGGAAAAAGTTTCTATAAAATAAAAAAATTTTATAACGAAAAATTTCCTATAAAAATATTTTTATAGCGAAAAATTTTCTATAAAAAATTTCTATAAGAAATTTTTATAACGAAAAATATTCTAAAAAATTTTTATAAGAAACATTTTTCTATAAAATTTTATTATTATAATGAAAAAAATTCCATAAAAAATTTTTCTGCAAAACATTTTTTACCGAAAAATTTTCGTTAAAAAATTTTTTATAGAAAATTTTTCGTTAAAAAATTTTTTGTAGAAAATTTTTCGTTAAAAATTTTTTATAGAAATTTTTTATAGAAATTTTTTACACAAAAATTTTCGTAAAAAAATTTTTTACAGAAAAATTTTTTATAGAAAATTTTCGTTAAAAAATTTTGTACAGAAAAATTTTCGTTGAAAATTTTTTTATACAAAATTTTCGTTATAAAATTTTTATAGAAAAGTTTTCGTTATAAAAATTTTTGGTAGAAAAATTTTCTACAAAATTTTTTTTAGAAAACATTTTTTATAGAATTTTTTATAGAAAATTTCTATAAAAAATTTTTATCACGAAAATTTTTTATAAAAAATTTTTTAAGGAAAAAGTTTCTATAAAAAAATGTTTAAGGCAAATTTTTCTATACAAAGTTTTTATAACGAAAGTTTTTCTATTAAAAATTGTTTAAGGAAAAAGTTTCTATAAAATAAAAATTTTTTAAAAGGAAAAATTTCCTATTAAAATATTTTTATAGCGAAAAATTTTCTATAAAAAATTTCTATTAGAAATTTTTATAACGAAAAACATTTTAAAAAATTTTTATAAGGAAAATTTTTCTATAAAATTTTATAATGAAAAAAATTCCATAAAAAATTTTTCTGTAAAAAATTTTTTAACGAAAAATTTTCGTTAAAAAATTTTTTATAGAAAATTTTTTGTAGAAAATTTTTTGTTAAAAAATTTTTTATAGAAAATTTTTCGTTAAAAAATTTTTTACAGAAAAATTTTCGTTGAAAAATTTTTTATAGAAATTTTATAATTTTTATAAAAAAAGTTTTCGTTATAAAAATTTTTTGTTAGAAAAATTTTGTACAAAAATTTTTTTTTAGAAACAATTTTTTTTAGAAAACATTTTGTATAGAAAATTTCTATAAAAGGAAAAATTTCCTATTAAAATATTTTTATAGCGAAAAATTTTCTATAACAAATTTTTATAACGAAAAATATTCTATAAAATTTTTATAAGGAAAATTTTTCTATAAAATTTTTATAATGAAATAAATTTTTATAATTAAAATTTTCTATAACAAATATTTTTAAGAAAATAATCTATAAAATGTTTTTATAAAGAAAAATTTTCTAAAAAAATTTTATAACTAAAATTTTTCTATAAAACTTTTATAACGAAAAATTTTCTTTTAAAAATTTCTATAATGAAAAATTTTCTTTAAACAATTTTTCTAACGAAAAATTTTCTTTAAAAAATTAAAAAAAAATTTTTTCTATAACATTTTTATTACCAAAATTTGTTATAGAAAATTTTTATACTAAAAATTTTCTATAAAAAAATTTTGTAAAGGAAAGTTTTCTATAGAAAATTTTTATAACGAAAAATCTGCTATAAAATCTATATAACAAAAATTTTTTTATAAAATATTTCTGCAACGAAAAATTTTCTATAAATAAAATTATAACGAACAATTTTCTATAAAAAAATTTTATAGCGAAAAATTTTCGATAAAAAAATTTTATAACGAAAAAATTTCTATAAAAAATTTTTATAACGAAAAATTTTCTATAAAATTATTTTTAAAAATTTTTATAGAAAAATTTCCTTAAAAAAATTTTGTAAATAAAATTTTTCTATAAAATTTTTATAAAGAAAAAATTTCTATAAAAAATTTTTATAATGAAACGAAAATTTTTCTATAAAAAAATTTTTAACGAAAAATTTCCTTAAAAAAATTTTGTAAAGAAAATTTTTCTAAAAAATTTTTATAAAGAAAAAATTTCTATAAAAAATTTTTATAATGAAACCGAAATTTTTCTATAAAAAAAATTTATAACGGAAAATTTTCTGTAAAATTTTTAAAACAAAAATTTTTCTAATAAATTTTTATAACGAAAATTTTTCTATAAAAAAAAAAATTTCTATAAAAATTTTTATTATGAAAAATTTTCTATAAAAAATATTTTATAAGAAAAAAGTTTCAATAAAAATTTTTATAAAAACATTTTTATAAGGAAAAATTTTCTATAAACATTTTTTGAAGGAAAATTTTTCTATAAAAAATTTTAATAACTAAAATTTTCTATAAATAATTATTATAACGAAAATTTTCTATTAAATTTTTATAACGAAAATTTTTCTTTTAAATTTTTATAACGAAAATTTTTCTATTAAATTTTTATAACGAAAATTTTTCCATACAAAATTTTTATAACGAAAAATTTTAAAATGAAAATTTTTCTATTAAATATTTTTATAAGGAAAAATTTTCTATAAAAAAATTTTTTTAAGGAAAATTTCTCTATAAAATATTTTTATAACGAAAAATGTTCTATAAAAAATTTTATAAACAATATTTTTCTAATAAATTATATTTTCTATAAAAAATTTTTATAACGAGCAATTTTGTATTAGAATTTTTATAACGAAAAATTTTCTATAAAATTTTTATAAGAAAATTTTTCTATCAAATTTTTATAACGAAAAAATTTCTATAAACAATTTTTATTATGAAAAGTTTTCTATAACAAATATTTTATAAGAAAAAAGTTTCTATACAAAATTTTTATAGCGATAATTTTTTTATAAAAATATTTTTATAACGAATAATTTTCAATAAAAATTTTTATTACTAAAAAATTTTTATAACGAAAATTTTTCTATAAAAAATGTTTATAACAAAAATTTGTATAACAAAAATTTTCTATAAAAAATTTTTAAAACAAAAATTTTTCGAAAAAATTTTTATAACGAACATTTTTCTATAAATTATTTTAATAACGAAAATTTTTCGATGAAAAATTTTTTTATAAAAAATTTTTATTACGAAAAATTTTTGTTACGAAAAATTTTCTTTAAAAATTTTTTGTTACGAAAAAAATTCTATAAAAAATTTTTTAACTAGAAATTTTCTTTACAAAATTTTAATAACAAAGAATTAAGAATTTTCTATAATAAAATTTTACAACGAAAAATTTTCTATACAAAATTTTTAAATGGAAAATTTTTCTTTAAAGTTTTTAAAACGAAAATTTTTCTTTAAAGTTTTTATAACGAAAATTTTTCTATAAAATTTTTATAACGAACATTTTTCTATAAAATTTTTATAAAGAAAATTTTTCTATAAAATTTTTTAAAGAAAATTTTTTTATAAAATTTTTATAACGAAACATTTTCTATAAAAAATTTTTATAACGAAAAATTTTCTATAAAAAATTTTTATAACGAAAAATTTTCTATAAAAAATTTTTATAACGAAAAATTTTCTATAAAAAGTTTTTGTAACAAAAAATTTTCTATGAAAAATTTTTGTAACGAAAAATTTTCTATAGAAAATTTTTATAACGAAAAATTTTCAATAAACAATTTTTAAAACGAAAAATTTTCTTTAAAAAATTTTTATAAGAAAAAATTTTCTATAAAAAATTTTTATTACAAAAATTTTCTATAAAAATTTTTATAACGAAAAATTTTCTATAAAAAATTTTTGTAAGAAAAATTTTTTATAAAAAATTTTTGTAACGAAAAATTTTCTATAAAATTTTTATAACGAAAAATTTTCGATAAAATTTTTATAAAGAAAAATTTTCTATAAAAAATGTTTGTAACGAAAAATTTTCTATAAAAAATTTTTGTAACAAAAAATTTTCTATAAAAAATTTTTATAACGAAAAATTTTCGATAAAATTTTTATAAAGAAAAATTTTCTATAAAAAATGTTTATAACGAAAAATTTTCTATAAAAAATTTTTATAACGAAAAATTTTCTATAAAAAATTTTTATAACGAAAAATTTTCTATAAAAAATTTTTGTAACAAAAAATTTTCTATAAAAAATTTTTATAACGAAAAATTTTCTATAAAAAATTTTTGTAAGAAAAATTTTTTATAAAAAATTTTTATAACGAAAAATTTTCTATAAAATTTTTATAACGAAAAATTTTCGATAAAATTTTTATAAAGAAAAATTTTCTATAAAAAATGTTTGTAACGAAAAATTTTGTATAAAAAATTTTTTTAACGAAAAATTTTCTATAAAAAATGTTTATAACAAAACGGAAGGAAGACACCACTGTCTTCCTTCCTTTAGATAGAAAAGAAAACATAACAATTTACTTACTTGAACCATGAATTATTCAAACATTTCTACACTGTCAAGAATGTTAATAAAGTTAGAAAATTGTTTCATTCTATTGTTCTCAAGGCAACTAAGGCTTTGTCACCCCTTATTTAGAAAAAAAAGAAAACATATAATTTCATAGAAGTATAAAGCAAATAGTACCAGTCCATCTACTCCATCAACAACCTTCCTTCATCTTTTTCGTCTAAACAAACATTTTTATTCTTGGTTAATTTCATAGTATTAAAACTTAATTTTCATTTAACAACATTTTTAGTCAGGAAGATACATTTGCCTATGCTCCATAGCATACTTTTAGGGCCAGGAGTGAAAGGATAATAAAATAAAAAAAAAATATCTAAAACTATGTGTGAATGCGGACGAGGAAAGAATGAAAATAAAAAACTTAACTAACAAATTTGTTGGCAATAAAATTTTGAAATTACTTACGCACAAACGAGCAGCCTAAAACCTACAAATAAAAGTCATTTCAACATTTCTAGTTATTTTTTTATTCTATTTTCATTGAAACTTTTATTTCTTTTTTTCCCCACCAATTTCAGAGTATTATTTTATTAATCCACTAAATAGATAGAGAGCTCTTAGCAAAACTAACCTAAAAAAAACTTAATGGTTTTGATTGCCTATCGCTGGTTCTTGTTTACCCTCTCTCTACTCCAGTCGCAGGTTTAAGGCAAATAGTCAAAGCAAAAAACTTTGAAAACTATTTACATACTCAGAAACTTTTAGTATAACCAGTCAAATATCCACTAGATTTTATTCAGTCATTTATTGATGCCTCCCTGAACTTGCATTTAGGACTCAAAGTCATTCAACGATTAATAACTACTACTGGAACTACTTCATCGAATGATTGTTTACTAAATCTGATTTTTAGATATTCCACTAGCAAAATTTTACCTTTAACCAAATTTGATTTTTTCCCCTTAGGATTTTGAAGTGAGTAAAACTACCGAAAACAAAATTTTGTTTATAATTTTTGTGAAGTTTTGACAAAAGCTCTCAAGTCGAATTAAGTTGTAAAACTAAAATTTTATTTTGTCTTCGAATTAAATGTTTTTTCTTAAATGCCAAAAAAGAGAACTAATTCCGATAAGTTGCTTTAGGAACTTATTTTTGCTGGTTAGAATTTTCGTGGCGTAATAAGAAGGCGTAGACAGCCCATACCACCAGAAGCCGAAGACTTTTTGTAATTTTCGTAAATATGACGATCATTAATGAAACCGAATATTTCTCGAAACCGAAATAAATACAATTATTAAACAATTTGAGATTTTTCTCGTTTTTTAGATAAAAATATTTTTCTATAGAAAAATTTTCGATAAAAAAAATTTTCTATAAAAATTATTTTTAATAAAAATATTCTTCTATAGAAAAATTTTTGATAGAAACATTTTTCTATAGAAAAATTTTCGATAGAAATATTTTTCTATAGAAAAATTTTCGATAAAAATATTTTTCTACAGAAAAATTTTCGATAGAAATATTTTTCTATAGAAAAATTTTCGATAGAAATATTTTTCTATAGAAAAATTTTCGATAGAAATATTTTTCTATAGAAAAATTTTCGATAGAAATATTTTTCTATAGAAAAATTTTCGATAGAAATATTTTTCTATAGAAAAATTTTCGACAGAAATATTTTTCTATAGAAAAATTTTCGATAGAAATATTTTTCTATAGAAAAATTTTCGATAGAAATATTTTTCTATAGAAAAATTTTCGATAGAAATATTTTTCTATAGAAAAATTTATGATAGAAATATTTTTCTACAGAAAAATTTTCGATAGAAATATTTTTCTATAGAAAAATTTTCGATAGAAATATTTTTCTATAGAAAAATTTTCGATAGAAATATTTTTCTATAGAAAAATTTTCGATAGAAATATTTTTCCATAGAAAAATTTTCGATAGAAATATTTTTCCATAGAAAAATTTTCGATAGAAATATTTTTCCATAGAAAAATTTCCGATAGAAATATTTTTCCATAGAAAAATTTTCGATAGAAATATTTTTCCATAGAAAAATTTTCGATAGAAATATTTTTCTATAGAAAAATTTTCGATAGAAATATTTTTCTATAGAAAAATTTTCGATAGAAATATTTTTCTATAGAAAAATTTTCGATAGAAATATTTTTCTATAGAAAAATTTTCGATAGAAATATTTTTCTATAGAAAAATTTTCGATAGAAATATTTTTCTATAGAAAAATTTTCGATAGAAATATTTTTCTATAGAAAAATTTTCGATAGAAATATTTTTCTATAGAAAAATTTTCGATAGAAATATTTTTCTATAGAAAAATTTTCGATAGAAATATTTTTCTATAGAAAAATTTTCGATAGAAATATTTTTCTATAGAAAAATTTACGATAGAAATATTTTTCTATAGAAAAATTTTCGATAGAAATATTTTTCTATAGAAAAATTTACGATAGAAATATTTTTCTATAGAAAAATTTTCGATAGAAATATTTTTCTATAGAAAAATTTTCGATAGAAATATTTTTCTATAGAAAAATTTTCGATAGAAATATTTTTCTATAGAAAAATTTTCGATAGAAATATTTTTCTATAGAAAAATTTTCGATAGAAATATTTTTCTATAGAAAAATTTTCGATAGAAATATTTTTCTATAGAAAAATTTTCGATAGAAATATTTTTCTATAGAAAAATTTTCGAAAGAAATATTTTTCTATAGAAAAATTTTCGATAGAAATATTTTTCTATAGAAAAATTTTCGATAGAAATATTTTTCTGTAGAAAAATTTTCGATAGAAATATTTTTCTGTAGAAAAATTTTCGATAGAAATATTTTTCTATAGAAAAATTTTCGATAGAAATATTTTTCTATAGAAAAATTTTCGATAGAAATATTTTTCTATAGAAAAATTTTCGATAGAAATATTTTTCTATAGAAAAATTTTCGATAGAAATATTTTTCTATAGAAAAATTTTCGATAGAAATATTTTTCTATAGAAAAATTTTCGATAGAAATATTTTTCTATAGAAAAATTTTCGATAGAAATATTTTTCTATAGAAAAATTTTCGATAGAAATATTTTTCTATAGAAAAATTTTCGTTAGAAATATTTTTCTATAGAAAAATTTTCGTTAGAAATATTTTTCTATAGAAAAATTTTCGTTAGAAATATTTTTCTATAGAAAAATTTTCGTTAGAAATATTTTTCTATAGAAAAATTTTCGTTAGAAATATTTTTCTATAGAAAAATTTTCGTTAGAAATATTTTTCTATAGAAAAATTTTCGTTAGAAATATTTTTCTATAGAAAAATTTTCGTTAGAAATATTTTTCTATAGAAAAATTTTCGATAGAAATATTTTTTTATAGAAAAATTTTCGATAGAAATATTTTTCTATAGAAAAATTGCCGATAGAATTATTTTTCTATAGAAAAATTTTCGTTAGAATTATTTTTCTATAGAAAAATTTTCGTTAGAATTATTTTTCTATAGAAAAATTTTCGTTAGAATTATTTTTCTATAGAAAAATTTTCGTTAGAATTATTTTTCTATAGAAAAATTTTCGTTAGAATTATTTTTCTATAGAAAAATTTTCGTTACAATTATTTTTCTATAGAAAAATTTTCGTTACAATTATTTTTCTATAGAAAAATTTTCGTTACAATTATTTTTCTATAGAAAAATTTTCGTTACAATTATTTTTCTATAGAAAAATTTTCGTTACAATTATTTTTCTATAGAAAAATTTTCGTTACAATTATTTTTCTATAGAAAAGTTGATTAAAAAAGGTTCTATAAAACAATTTTTGATAAAAAATGTTCTATAGAAAATTTTGATAAAAAAATTTTCTATAGAAAATTTTTGATAAAAAAATTTTTGACATAAAAATTTTCTATACACAAATTTTTGTTAAAGTAATTTTCTATAGAAAAATTTTTGATAAAAAATTTTCTATTTTTTTGATAAAAAAAACTTTATATTTTTATGATAAAAAAATTTTCTATTTTTTTGGTCAAAAAATTTTCGATAAAAAAATTTTTGATATAAAAATTTTCTATTGAAAATTTTTTTTTAAAGAAATTTTCTATATAAAAATTTTCTATAGAAAAATATTTGATAAAAAAATTTTCTATAGAAAAGTTTTGATAAGAAAATTTTCGATAAAAAAATTTTTGATATAAAAATTTTCCATAGAAAAATTTTTGTTAAAGAAATTTTCTATAGAAAAATGTTTGATAAAAAAATTTTTATAACAAAAATTGTCTATAGAAAAATTTTTGATAAAAAAATTTTCTATAGAAAAATTTTTGATAAAAAAATTTTCTAAAGAAAAATTTTTGATAAAAAAATTTTCTA
This sequence comes from Stomorhina lunata, assembly GCA_933228675.1. Lineage (NCBI taxonomy): Eukaryota > Metazoa > Arthropoda > Insecta > Diptera > Rhiniidae > Stomorhina > Stomorhina lunata. Next base: position 17,908,983 of record OW121744.1, read on the forward strand.
TAGAATAATTTTTGATAAAAAAACTTTTTATAGAAAAATTTTTGATCAAACAATTTTCTATAGGAAAATTTTTTATAAAAAATTTTTCAACAGAAAAATTTTTGAAAAAAAAAAATTTTCTATAGAAAAATTTTTTACAAGAAAATTTTGTATAGAATATTTTTGATAAAAAAAATGTTCATAGAAAATTTTTTATAAAAAATTTTTGGTAAAAAATTTTCTATTTTTTTTGATAAAAAAGTTTTCTATAAAAAATTTGTGATAAAAAAATTTTCAATGAAAACATTTTTGATATAAAAATTTTCTGTAGGAAAATTTTTGAAAAAAAATGTTCTATAGAAAAATTTTTGATAAGAAAATTTTGTATAGAAATATTTTTGATAAATAAAATTTTCAGAGAAAATTTTTTATAAAAAATTTTTGACAAAAAATTTTCTATTTTTTTGATAAAAAAATTTCTGTCGAAATTTTTGATAAAAAAATTTTGAGAAATTTTTGATAAAAAAATTTTTGATGAAATAATTTTTGATATAAAAATTTTCTACTGAAAAATTTTTGTTAAAGAAATTTTCTATAGAAAAATTTTTGATAAAAAAATTTTCTATAGAAAAGTTTTTGATAAAAAATTTTCTATAGAAAAGTTTTTGATAAAAAATTTTCTATAGAAAAGTTTTTGATAAAAAATTTTCTATAGAAAAATTTTTGATAAAAATTTTTTATAGAAAAATTTTTATAGAAAAATTTTTGATTAAAAATTTTGTATAGAAGTTTTTGATAAAAAATTTTCTATAGAAAAATTTTTGATAAAAAAATTTTCTATAGAAAATTTTTGATAAAAAATTTTTTATAGACAATTTTTTGATAAAAATATTTTCTATATATGAACCTATTTTTTTGTTTGTATCTGTGAATATGAATATTTCTTTGGGTTACCACTGAAATCACAAAATTGCGTATGTTAAAATTATGAAGCACTTGAGCTCTTGAAAGTATTTCAAGTTTAAAGGTAAAATTGTATTTAATGCTTAAGTTTATGATAAATACTGAAAGCATTTTTAATTAAAAGTTAATGTTTTCATCATTTTTAACAGTTATTTAAATATCCTTTCGCCTGATTAATTTTCGGCTATAAATAATTTGCGTTTTTCCCAGTTTTCATTAACTCAAACTGACCTAAATAAATAAAATTTGTTTGTTCAAATAAAAAAAGGCAGGAAAAAATGATGTTTAAAAAATTATAATTAAAATGGTCATTAATATACAAAAATTTAAAAACAGGAAAATAGGACAATACCGCACTTACAAGTCAAAAAAAAAAATTTAACAAGAATAAAATTTATAAAATTTTCCTTTTAGGGTCAGCGAAAAATTTACGATATTTAACAAAAAAATTAATAATTGAAAGAAAATTACAAACAATATGGCGTTTTTGTAAACAACCTTTAAAGATAGTTACCAATAAAGAAACAATCAAAAGTAACAAGAAAATAAAAACCAATTTCAAAAATTTGTTAATCACAGCAAGATTCTGTCCAATCTGTGGCAACGTATACGTTCGCCACGGCCCAATAGGGCCAGTGGCGGCTATTTCTTAACCGGTACTAATACCACCACTACCACACTCTCAACTAACTCTTCGTATTGGGGTAATGTCGATACAGCAGCTTCCAGCCTAATTTCAACCCACTCTAATGTGCGTGATACTTCACTACCCCTGTCCACTTATCCACACTCAAACGATGAGTGTATAATTAATGTTACATTAGCAACTGATGATAGAGACACTGAAACGAAATCATGTACATTTGAATTGCCCAAGCCCACAACAATTATCACGACCACCTGTGTCACGGATAGCGAGAGTGAGGAAGACGAAAATAACAAAGACAGCCAGGACGACAGCGACGAGGAACCCAAGAAAAGTATAAGACGTTTTCGAGAATATTTTGCCACAAATTTTGGTTACAATAACAACAACAACTACAACGAATATAGAGGTAGTCAGACCTCAGAAACCACTGCAGCCTCAACATTTCATTTACTGCCTCCTGGTTCGGAAACGAATTTAGCCGCAGCATCGCCATCAGCAGCAACAACAGCAGAAACGTCAGCCTCAACTGCTCAACCAGCCGCGTCATCAACAAACAAAATGATTGCTCCTCGTTATCGTTTTCGAGATTTGCTTCTGGGTGATTTCTCCTTTAATGACGATGGTGAAAGGTAAGTAAGATTTTTGTTTTATATTAAACGTTATTTTTTATATTAAATATTTAGGAAAAAACAAGAAATTTTTTTCTGGCTAAAGAATAAAGAAAATTAGTAAAAATAATAATTAAAAAAATAAGGCATACCTTTAGGCTTCTTTGAATATTCATGAAATTTTAAATTTAACCCTGTCCAACCTCGTATCTATTTTATATTAAAAGTCAAAATATTTTATTATAACAAATTCTATAGAGAAAATTTTTTGTACTAAAATTTTTTTTATAGAGATTTTGTCAAGAAAAAATTTTTGTATATAGAAGATTTTTGAATGTAGCGAAAAATTTTCTATAGAGAAAATTTTTTTTAACGAAAAATTTTCTATAGAGAAATTTTTTTTGAACGAAAAAATTTCTATAGAGAAATTTTTTTTGAACGAAAAAATTTCTATAGAGAAATTTTTTTTGAACGAAAAAATTTCTATAGAGAAATTTTTTTTGAACGAAAAAATTTCTATAGAGAAATTTTTTTTGAACGAAAAAATTTCTATAGAGAAATTTTTTTTGAACGAAAAAATTTCTATAGAGAACATTTTTTTTAACGAAAAATTTTCTATAGAGAAAATTTTTTTTAACGAAAAATTTTCTATAGAGAAAATTTTTTTAACGAAAAATTTTCTATAGAGAAAATTTTTTTTAACGAAAAATTTTCTATAGAGAAAATTTTTTTTAACGAAAAATTTTCTATAGAGAAAATTTTTTTTAACGAAAAATTTTCTATAGAGAAAATTTTTTTTAACGAAAAATTTTCTATAGAGAAAATTTTTTTTTAACGAAAAATTTTCTATAGAGAAAATTTTTTTTTAACGAAAAATTTTCTATAGAGAAAATTTTTTTTAACGAAAAATTTTCTATAGAGAAAATTTTTTTTAACGAAAAATTTTCTATAGAGAAAATTTTTTTTAACGAAAAATTTTCTATAGAGAAAATTTTTTTTAACGAAAAATTTTCTATAGAGAAAATTTTTTTGAACGAAAAATTTTCTATAGAGAAAATTTTTTTTAACGAAAAATTTTCTATAGAGAAAATTTTTTTGAACGAAAAATTTTCTATAGACAAAATTTTTTTTTGAACGAAAAATTTTCTATAGAGAAAATTTTTTTGAACGAAAAATTTTCTATAGAGAAAATTTTTTTTAACGAAAAATTTTCTTTAGAGAAATTTTTTTAACGAAAAATTTTCTATAGAGAAATTTTTTTAACGAAAAATTTTCTATAGAGAAAATTTTTTTTAACGAAAAATTTTCTATAGAGAAAATTTTTTTTAACGAAAAATTTTCTATAGAGAAAATTTTTTTTAACGAAAAATTTTCTATAGAGAAAATTTTTTTTAACGAAAAATTTTCTATAGAGAAAATTTTTTTTAACGAATAATTTTCTATTCTGAAAAATTTTCATAAAAAGAATTTTTTAAAACGAAAAATTTTCTATAGGAAAATATTTTAGAAAAAACAATTTTTTTTGAACGAAAAATTTTCTATAGAGAAAATTTTTTTTAACGAAAAATTTTCTATAGAGAAAATTTTTTTTAACGAAAAATTTTCTTTAGAGAAATTTTTTTAACGAAAAATTTTCTATAGAGAAATTTTTTTTTAACGAAAAATTTTCTATAGAGAAAATTTTTTTTAACGAAAAATTTTCTATAGAGAAAATTTTTTTTAACGAAAAATTTTCTATAGAGAAAATTTTTTTTAACGAATAATTTTCTATTCTGAAAAATTTTCTATAAAAAGAATTTTTTAGAACGAAAAATTTTCTATAGGAAAATATTTTAGAAAAAACAATTTTGTATGTAGAATTTTTTTTGAACCAACAAAAATATTTCTGTAAATATTTTTGATAGAGAAAATTTCTTTGAACAAAAAATTTTGTAATTTTTTGGACAAAAAAAAAATGTTCTATAAAAAAATTTTCTATAGATTTTTTTTTTAATTTTTTAAACGAAGTAATTTCAATGGCAAAATTTTTTAAAGAAAAATTTCTATAGAAAAATTTACTATCGAAAAATTTTCATTGAAAAATTTTCTATAAAAAAAATTTTTGTAGAAAAATTGTTTATAGAAATTTTTTTGAGAAAAATTTTCTATAAAGAAAATATTTTTAACAAAAAATTTTCTATGAAGAACATTTTTTTAATGAAAAATTTTCTATAAAGAAAAATTTTTTAACGAAAAATTTTCTATAAAGAAAATTTTTTTAAAGAAAAAATTTCTATAAAGACAATTTTTTATACAAAAAATTTTCTTTAAAGAAAATTTATTTGAATAAAAAATTTTCTATAAAAAAATTTTTTGTACAAAAATTTTTATAGATTTTTTTTGGAGAAAAATTTTCTATTAAGAAAATTTTTTTAACAAATAATTTTCTATAAAGAAAATTTTTTTAACAGAAATTTAAAAAAAATTTCTAAAGAAAAAGGCAAAAAATTTTCTATAGGAAACATTTTTTTCAATGAAAAATTTTCTATAAAGATAATTTTTTAGAACAAAAAATTTTCTATAAAAAAAATTCCATAGAAACATTTTCAACGAAAAATTTTCTTTAGAGACATTTTCTATATAACGAAACATTTTCTATAGAACAAATATTTCAGTAAAAAATGCTTTAATTATCGAACATTTTTTGAAAGAAAAATTTTCTAAAGAGAAAATTTTTCTATGGAAAAATTTTTTTGAACGAAATGTTTTCTATAGAGAAATTTTTTTTGAACAAAAAATTTTCTACAGAGGAAAATTTTAGGAATGAAAAATTTTCTATAGAGATTTTTGTTTAAAAGAAAACATTTTTTATAGAAAAAATTTTTTTTTGAACAAAAGGTTTTCTATAAAGAAAATTTATTTAAACTTAAAATTTCTGTAGAGAACATTTTTTTAAACAAAAAATTGGCAAACAATTTTTTTTTTTAAATATTTTATTGTAAGAAAACTTTTCAATAGAGAAATTTTTTTGTTTTCAACGAAAACTTTCTATTAAGAAAATTTTTTACTTTTAAAAAAAAATTTTCCACAGAAAAAATTTTTTTGAACTGAAAAAAAAAAAAAAAATAAAAATTTTAGAAAGAAATTTTTTTGTACGAAAATTTTCTATAGAGAAATTTTTTCTATAGAGAAATTTTTTTGTACGAAAAATTTTTTCTATAGAGAAATTTTTTTGTACGAAAAATTTTCTATATATAAATTTTTTTGAACAAAAAATTTTCTATGGAGACAATTTTTTTGATCAAAAAATTTTTCATAGAAATAACTTTTTAGATGAAATTTTTTTATAGAAAAATTTGATGGATCAAAAAATTTTAATTTAATAAAATTGTTGTTTCTGTATACCTTAACCTACAAGATACATTGATTTAATTGTATCATCGTAAGGGATCGATTTAAAAGAAATACCTAACATCTGTTCGCTATTTTTTTTTTTAAATCTCTTTTGTCTAAATATAATAGAGTAATTTTAAAATTTTCCTAATTAAATTCGTAACATTCCCAAGTGCTCATTATTGTTAGGAATTGGTGTTTTTCAAGAATAATGGAATAACTCAAAAAACTGTATTTTCTGAGGCTAATGGTATTGATGCATTGAAGACATTATTTAACTTTCTTAAAAATAATTTCAAAATAAATAAGTATTTTCAAAAACTTAATGGAAACTTTAAAAAGTTTAGATAAAATCTTGTTGCATACTTTTAGAAGGTTTCAGAAAAAGTTATATGCAGTGGAGTTTTTGGAGCTAAACTTTAAATTCTAAATTAAATAAATAGTTGTCTTGCATGTTTCAATGAACCCATGGCTCTTCGCAAATCAGTAGATAATTGAGCAGAGAAGTATAATAAAATAATTATTTCGAATATCCTAAAAATATGCTAAAGGATTTTCTCAGATATCGATTTATATTGAATGCTTTGTATGTCTAGATAACAAAGACTTTTTTTGATTCAGTTTAAAATGAACATTATTCAAGTTATGTTACTTTTTATATAAATGAGTGCTCTAACTAACAAATTGAATCTCATTAAAATTCCAACTGTGTAATTTAATATTAAGGAAATACCAAAATGTTAGCTTTGAAAGAAAATCATTATTAAATTGTAATGATTTTCCCCCAAACACAAGTGTTACTTGTTATTTGGAACAAAGGAATTTATAAATCAATAAATAGAATTGTCGAATTATTTAAATCGGTTTATCGGCTGCTCAAAATCATTTTGTGCCATTGATTAATATTCCCAACTAAAATATGGCATCTAACAAGAAATTACTTTTAACTGTTCCACAAACATCTAAACCATAACGACACAAGGACAACGTCAATATGGCAATAAAAATTTCCATAAAATATCACAAATGAAAATAATACTCGTCTCAATAAATATGTAGTTGAAAGGGACGACCAAGCAATAAGACACATTTACTTAAACGTTGTAGATACTTTTAGAAGACATCAGGCATTTAAAGTATCAAGCCTAAAAATAGGCTAAACTTTTTGTGTTTAATATAACATATCAATTTCGTAAGAGTGGGAACGAGAAAGACAGAGACTTTCTCTTTGTTTCCTTCTTAAACAAAATTCAATTTGATAATATTTTTCTTAACTTCTTGTGCTTTTGACTTTCAGCTTAAAAAGTGATGGCTCGTGGTATATTATGTTTGTAGGAACAAAAAAAATGCTACATTTTACTTTAAATCTTAAAGCCTAAAAGTATGCTAAAGACATGTTTTATAATCGACATCATGAATATTTGTATATTTTAAGGAAATTGCTTTTGAAAATCGGTTTAAAATTACGCATTATTTGAAAGAAATTGAATCTGTGGATGTTGATATGCATTACAATTATTCTGTAGACTTATTAACAATTACTTAAGGAAATGAAGGAAATATTTGATAATGTAAATAATTTCCTCAATAAATAAGAAAAAATTTAAAGAAAAATTGTCTATAAAAAATTTGTTATAAAAAAAATTTTCTATAGGAATTTGTTTTAAAGAAAATTTTCTATAGGAAATTGTTACTAAGAAAATTTTGTATAGAAAATTGTTATACAAAAAATTTTCAATAGAAAATTGTTATACATAATTTTTTTTTTCAGAAAATTGGTTTATAGAAAATTGTATTAAGAAAATTGTTATACTGGAAGTTTTCTTAAGAAAATTCTTATACAAAAAATGTTCAATACAAGATTGTTATAACAAAAATGTTTCTTTAGAAAATTTGAATAAAAAAAATATTTCTATAGAAAATTTTTATACAGAAAATTTTCTATACAAAACTGTTATACAGATAATTTTTTATAGAAAATTTTTTTAACAAAAAGTTTTTTATCGGAAATATTTTTGTGAACGAACATTTTTTTTAAGGAACATTTTTTTTTTTAAAGAAACATTTTTTTAAACCAAAAATTTCGGTAAAAAAATTTTTTGAACAAAAAATTTCTATAAAAAAAAATTTATTGAACGAAAAATTTTCTATAGAGAATAAATATTCTTTTTGGTTTCAGCGAAGAACTTTCAATAGAGAAAATTTTTTAGTACTTTCAACAAAAAATTGTCTACAGATAAAATTTTTTGAACTAACAAAAAAGAAACATATTCTTTAAGACGAATTTTTCTGGAGCAAAAAATTTTCTATTGAGACATTTTTTTGATCAAAAAATTTTATATAGAATTTTTTTTTGTAACGAAAAATTGTCTTTATTTTATACGAAGAGAACATTTTTTAAGAAATTTTTGTGTACGAAAAATTTTCTACAGAACCAATTTTTCATTTTAAAAAGTTTTCATTAGAGCAAATTTTTTGAAAAAAAAAATTTTCTAAAAAGAAAAATTTTTAGAAAGAAAATTTTTCTAAAGAAAAATTTTAACGAGAAAACAATTTTTAGAATGAAAATATTTTACAGCAAAAACTTGTCTTTCTTCTTCTGCTATCTTGACTCCCAGTGAAGCATAGGACCTCAAAAAATAAAAACGAAAAAATTTTCTTTAAAAAAATTTATTGTAACAAAAAATTGCTATAGAGATTTTTTTGTTTTGAACGTAAAACCTTCTATTAAGTAAATTTTTTTAATTTTCTACAAAGTTTTTTTGAACTAAAAAAAGAAAACAATTTTTAAGAAGAAATTTTTTGAACGAAAAATTTTCTATAAAGAAAAGTTTTTTGTACGAAAGATTTTCTACATAGAAAATTTTTTTGAATGAAACATTTTCTATGAAGACAATTTTTTTGATCAAAAAAAATTTTTAAACAAAAATTATTTATAGAAAATTTTTTGTATAACAATTTTTATACAAAAAATTTTCTATAGAAAATTGTTATACAGAAAATTTTCTATAGAATATTCTTATACAAAATATTTTCTGTAAAAAATTTTTTAACAAACAATTTTTTTTTTAATTGTTATACAAAAAATTTTTATACAGAATTTTTTTTTTTAGAAAATTGTTGTACAGAAAATTTTCTAAAAAAAAAATTTTATACAGAAAATTTGCTATTGAAAATTGTTATACAGTAAATTTTCTTCAGAAAATTGTTACACAGAAAATTCTCTATAGAGAATTGTTATACAGAAAATTTTCTTTAGGAAATTGTTGCACAGAAAATTTTTATACAGAAAATTTTTATACAGAAAATTTTTTTGTACAGAAAAATTTTCTATGAAAAATTGTTATACAGAAACTTTTCTATAGAAAATTGTTATACAGAAAATTTTCTATAGAAAATTGGTATAAAGAAAATTTTCTATAGAAAATTGTTATACAAAAAATATTCTATAGAAAATTGTTATACAAAAAATATTCTATAGAAAATTGTTATACAAAAAAATTCTATAGAAAATGTTTGTACAGAAAATTTTCTATAGAAAATTTTTTGTACAAAATTATTATACAAAATTTTTTTAGAAAATTGTTATACAGATTTTTTTTTTGAAAATTTGTTATATAGAAAATTGTTGTAAAGAAAATTTTATTTAGAAAATTGTTATAAAATAAATTTTCTTCAGAAAATTTTCTTAAGAAAATAGTTACATAGAAAATTTTCTGTAGAAAAGTTTTATACAAAAAATTTTCTGTAGAAAATTTTATACAAAAAATTTTCTATAGAAAATTTTTATACAGAAAATTTTCTATAGGAAATTGTTATACAGAAAATTTTCTATAAAAAATTGTTATACAAAATATTTTATATAAATAATTGTTATACAAAATATTTTCTCTAGAAAATTTTTGTAGAGAAAATTTTCTATGGAAAATTATTATACACAAAATTTTCTATAGAAAATTGTTATACAGAAACTTTTCTATAGAAAATTTTTATACAGAAAATTTTGTATAGAAAATTGTCATACGAAAAATTTTCTACAGAAAATTGTTATACAAAATTTTTTTTATAGAAAATTGTTATACAAAAATTTTTTTATAGAAAATTGTTATACAAAATATTTTCTATAAATAATTGTTATACAAAATTTTTTCTATAGTAATTTTGTATATAAAATTTTCTATGGCAAATTGTTATACACAAAATTTTATATAGAAAATTGTTATACTGAAACTTTTCTATAGAAAATTGTTATACAAAAAATTTTATACAAAAAATTTTTTATAGAAAATTGTTATACAAAAAAATGTTCATAGAAAATTGTTATACAAAAAATTTTCTATAAAAAATGGTTATACAAAATATTTTCTATAGAAAATTGTTATACAAGACATTTTCTACAGAAAATTGTTATACAAAAACTTTTCTATAGAAAATTGTTATACAAAAAATTTTCTATAAATAATTGTTATACAAAATTTTTTCTATAGAAAATTTTGTACAGAAAATTTTCTATGGAAAATTGTTATACACAAAATTTTCTATAGAAAATTGTTATACAGAAACTTTTCTACAGAAAATTGTTATACAAAAAATTTTCTACAGAAAATTTTTATACAAAAATTTTTTTATAGAAAATTGTTGTACAAAAAATGTTCATAGAAAATTGTTATACAAAAAATTTTCTATAAAAAATGGTTATACAAAATATTTTCTATAGAAAATTGTTATACAAGACATTTTCTACAGAAAATTGTTATACAAAAACTTTTCTATAGAAAATTGTTATACAAAAAATTTTCTATAAATATTTGTTATACAAAATTTTTTCTATAGAAAATTTTGTACAGAAAATTTTCTATGGAAAATTGTTATACACAAAATTTTCTATAGAAAATTGTTATACAGAAACTTTTCTACAGAAAATTGTTATACAAAAAATTTTCTACAGAAAATTTTTATACAAAAATTTTTTTATAGAAAATTCTTATACAAAAAATTTTCTATAGAAAATTGTTTTACAAAAAATTTTCTATAGAAAATTGTTTTACAAAAAATTTTCATTAGAAAACTGTTATACAAAAAATTTTCTATAGAAAATTGTTATACAAAAAATATTCTATAGAAAATTGTTATACAAAAAATATTCTATAGAAAATTGTTATACAAAAAAATTCTATAGAAAATGTTTATACAGAAAATTTTCTATAGAAAATTTTTTGTACAAAATTATTATACAAAATTTTTTTAGAAAATTGTTATACAGATATTTTTTTTTTGAAAATTTGTTATATAGAAAATTGTTGTAAAGAAAATTTTATTTAGAAAATTGTTATAAAATAAATTTTCTTCAGAAAATTTTCTTAAGAAAATAGTTACAAAGAAAATTTTCTATAGAAAAGTTTTATACAAAAAATTTTCTATAGAAAAGTTTTATACAAAAAATTTTCTATAGAAAATTTTTATACAAAAAATTTTCTATAGAAAATTTTTATACAAAAAATTTTCTATAGAAAATTTTTATACAAAAAATTTTCTATAGAAAATTTTTATACAAAAAATTTTCTATAGAAAATTTTTATACAAAAAATTTTCTATAGAAAATTTTTATACAAAAAATTTTCTATAGAAAATTTTTATACAAAAAATTTTCTATAGAAAATTTTTATACAAAAAATTTTCTATAGAAAATTTTTATACAAAAAATTTTCTATAGAAAATTTTTATACAAAAAATTTTCTATAGAAAATTTTTATACAAAAAATTTTCTATAGAAAATTTTTATACAGAAAATTTTCTATAGAAAATTTTTATACAGAAAATTTTCTATAGAAAATTTTTATACAGAAAATTTTCTATAGAAAGTTTTTATACATAGAAAATTTTCTATAGAAAAGTTTTATACAAAAAATTTTCTATAGAAAATTTTTATACAAAAAATTTTCTATAGAAAATTTTTATACAGAAAATTTTCTATAGAAAATTTGTATACAGAAAATTTTCTATAGAAAATTTTTATACAGAAAATTTTCTATAGAAAATTTTAATACAAAAAATTTTCTATAGAAAATTTTAATACAGAAAATTTTCTGTGAAAATTTTTTTGTACAGAAAATTTTCTACAGGAAATTGTTATACAGAAAATTTTCTATAAAAAATTGTTATACAAAATATTTTATATAAATAATTGTTATACAAAATATTTTCTCTAGAAAATTTTTGTAGAGAAAATTTTCTATGGAAAATTGTTATACACAAAATTTTCTATAGAAAATTGTTATACAGAAACTTTTCTATAGAAAATTGTTAAACAAAAAATTTTCTACAGAAAATTGTTATACAAAAAATTTTTTACAGAAAATTGTTGTACAAAAAAATTTTCATAGAAAATTGTTATACAAAAAATTTTCTATAAAAAATTGTTATACAAAAAATATTCTATAGAAAATTGTTATACAGAAACTTTTCTATAGAAAATTGTTATACAGAAAATTTTCTATAGAAAATTGTTATACGAAAACTTTTCTATAGAAAATTGTTATACAAAAAATTTTCTATAAATAATTGTTATACAAAATTTTTTCTATGGAAAATTGTTATACACAAAATTTTCTATAGAAAATTGTTATACAGAAACTTTTCTATAGAAAATTGTTATACAAAAAATTTTCTACAGAAAATTTTTATACAAAAATTTTTTTAAAATTGTTATACAAAAAATTTTTTATAGAAAATTGTTTTACAAAAAATTTTCTTTAGAAAACTGTTATACAAAAAATTTTCTATAGAAAATGTTACACAACAAATTTTCCATAAAAAATGTTACACATAAAATTTTCTGCAGAAAATGTTTTACATAAAAATTTCTATAAAATATTATTTTAAATTTATTTATTTTATTATTTGTAGCAAAAAAAATGTATTTTTTTGTATTAAAAACAAAAATGTTTGACAAATCAATGTAGATAAAACTAGAATTCATAGAATTATATTTATAGTGATAATCTGCCCTGGGCAGATGTTGATGAGAGATAATTTTCAATTTAAATTTTGTGTAAATTTGAATTTCTGCACTTGTCACATGTCATTTTTGTATGACCATTCAAAAATTTATAAGCCTACAATAAAGATTAAAATAAATCAAATTTTTGTTAAGTTGAAGAAGTCATGTTCCAAGCCTAAAGTCGTACATCGAATCCTATATTGGCCGAAGTAATTTGTATCTATACAGCGCCATCTAGTGTGTATTTCGAGAAAAATGCAATCTGGCGGTAAGGCGAGCAGGGAAAAAATTGTCTATTCGCTTTCGCGATCTTTAAAATGATTAAACTTCATTTTTAAGGGCTTACTTTTTCGAGCAGGTCTAATGCTTGACTGTATTTAGGACATGGCTTTGTGATTTTGTATTGTTATGCAAAATTTAACACCTCAGGAATTTGTTTGTTGTTTTACGTCACATTATACGGAAATTATTACAAAACAATTCCATCACACGTAGAGACAAACATTATTACAGAATTCAGTATCAATCTAAAAAGTGGACAAAAAAGAACAAATTTTGGGTGTAACTCATTTTTGGGAAGGTTTTCGTTTCACCCATAGAAAATTTAGATGAATTTAGATTAAAAAAATTTTATTGAAAATTTTCTTTATAACAAACAATTGAAACATTAAACTATAAAAATTTTCTAGCTATAAAAAAGGTTCACCTTGAAAAAAATTATTTTTCAATTTGTCCTTTGTTTTACCATAAATCGCGACACTGTTTCACATATTCATTGATGTGTCATAAAATCCCATTGTTCATCGTAATGAAGTTAAGGCCTAAATCATGATAAAGTGATAATGAAGTGTTTGTGATAGTCTCGGTCCCATTATTTATTAAATTTTGCAAATTTTCCAATGTTCGTGTTGTTGTCATATAAATATTGTGTGGAAAATATTTGTGTTTTTCGCAGATTGATTGTTTTGTGTATTGGAGTGTCCCGGCGGTAAAATTTTTGGAAAAGTAGGAAAAATTAAAAAATTAAGTATATATTGATTTATAATTGACAAAGATGTAAAACAGATGGTACCAAAGAATCTAATATCAAAAAAATTAAAAAAACTATTTTAGATTTTCATAGAAAAATTGTTGATAGAAATAATTTTCTATAGAACATTTTTCAATAGAAATATTTTTCTATAGAAAATTTTTCAAAACAAATACTTTTCTATAGAAAAATTTTCAATACAAATATTTTTCTATAGAAAAATTTTCGAAAGAAATATTTTTCTATAGAAAAATTTTCAAAAGAAATATTTTTCTGTAGAAAAATTTTCAAAAGAAATATTTTTCTGTAAAAAAATTTTCAAAAGAAAAAATTTTTCTATAGAAAAATTTTCAAATGAAATATTTTTATTTTATAGAAAAATTTTCAAAAGAAATATTTTGCTGTAGAAGAATTTTCAAAAGAAATATTTTTCTATGGAAAAATTTTCTATACAAAAATTTTCCAAAAATTTATTTTTCTATAGAAAAATTTTCAAAAGAAATATTTTTCTATAGAAAAATTTTCAATAGAAATATTTTTCTATAGAAAATTTTTCAAAAGAAATATTTTTCTATAGAAAAATGTTTCTACAGAAAAATTTTCAAAAGAAATATTTTTCTATAGAAAAATTTTCAATACAAAAATTTTTCTATAGAAAAATTTTCAATAGAAAAATTTTTCTATAGAAAAATTTTCAATAGAAAAATTTTTCTATAGAAAAATTTTCAATAGAAAAATTTTTCTATAGAAAAATTTTCAATAGAAAAATTTTTCTATAGAAAAATTTTCAATAGAAAAATTTTTCTATAGAAAAATTTTTCTATAGAAAAATTTTTCTATAGAAAAATTTTTCTATAGAAAAATTTTTCTATAGAAAAATTTTCAATAGAAAAATTTTTCTATAGAAAAATTTTCAATAGAAAAATTTTTCTATAGAAAAATTTTCAATAGAAAAATTTTTCTATAGAAAAATTTTCAATAGAAAAATGTTTATAGAAAAATTTTCAATAGAAAAATTTTTCTATAGAAAAATTTTCAATAGAAAAATTTTTCTATATAAAAATTTTCAATAGAAAAATTTTTCTATATAAAAATTTTCAATAGAAAAATTTTTCTATATAAAAATTTTCAATAGAAAAATTTTTCTATAGAAAAATTTTCAATAGAAAAATTTTTCTATAGAAAAATTTTCAATAGAAAAATTTTTCTATAGAAAAATTTTCAATAGAAAAATTTTTCTATAGAAAAATTTTCAATAGAAAAATTTTTCTATAGAAAAATTTTCAATAGAAAAATTTTTCTATAGAAAAATTTTCAATAGAAAAATTTTTCTATAGAAAAATTTTCAATAGAAAAATTTTTCTATAGAAAAATTTTCAATAGAAAAATTTTTCTATAGAAAAATTTTCAATAGAAAAATTTTTCTATAGAAAAATTTTCAATAGAAAAATTTTTCTATAGAAAAATTTTCAATAGAAAAATTTTTCTATAGAAAAATTTTCAATAGAAAAATTTTTCTATAGAAAAATTTTCAATAGAAAAATTTTTCTATAGAAAAATTTTCAATAGAAAAATTTTTCTATAGAAAAATTTTCAATAGAAAAATTTTTCTATAGAAAAATTTTCAATAGAAAAATTTTTCTATAGAAAAATTTTCAATAGAAAAATTTTTCTATAGAAAAATTTTCAATAGAAAAATTTTTCTATAGAAAAATTTTCAATAGAAAAATTTTTCTATAGAAAAATTTTCAATAGAAAAATTTTTCTATAGAAAAATTTTCAATAGAAAAATTTTTCTATAGAAAAATTTTCAATAGAAAAATTTTTCTATAGAAAAATTTTCAATAGAAAAATTTTTCTATAGAAAAATTTTCAATAGAAAAATTTTTCTATAGAAAAATTTTCAATAGAAAAATTTTTCTATAGAAAAATTTTCAATAGAAAAATTTTTCTATAGAAAAATTTTCAATAGAAAAATTTTTCTATAGAAAAATTTTCAATAGAAAATTTTTTCTATAGAAAAATTTTCAATAGAAAAATTTTTCTATAGAAAAATTTTCAATAGAAAAATTTTTCTATAGAAAAATGTTCAATAGAAAAATTTTTCTATAGAAAAATTTTCAATAGAAAAATTTTCAATAGAAAAATTTTTCTATAGAAAAATTTTTAATAGAAAAATTTTTCTATAGATTTTCGTATAGAAAAATTTTTCTTTAGAAAAATTATTATAGAAAAATTTTCGATATAATGGAAATAAGGGACTTTGAACAAACTTCTCTTGGTACTTATTGTATCAATATTTTTTATTAAATCTTGCAAAAAATTTTCCTTCTTTATTGCCTACTTTGTAAAACGATATAACCAACGAAAGTTCAGCACTACCTTCTCACTGACGGTATTATTTTTGATCCGAACATTAAATGTAAAATTCCCCTTCGAATGTATAGGAGGTATAATACTTTTCGATATTTCCGTACGCAGAAAATAATGAGCTCTTTTGATGGGGCACGTGAAAAGTGTCGTATTCACCAATAACTTTTTATAAATATTCAGAAACAAACGATTCATCAAGGGATTCGAAAGAAAGAGACAACCATCCATATTTGACATTCGGTAAAGTTCTTTATCTTTGGTATTGGACAAAATAATAGTATCCACATAAAACTGTCCCACTTCTCTCTTAACGGCAAATTCATATATTAAAGATTCAGGTGAAGTTTTGCGAAAAAATTCCACATAATAGGGATCGAATTCAACAAAGAAACCATCCATTTGGAATCTCAAGCTCCTGGGGAAAGTAGTAGACTAAAGAAGACTTGAATGATAAAATTCTAAATTATATTTATTTAATTTTTTATTACCTTATTTTGTACAAACTTTAAATGACATATCATTAAAATAAAGAATAATGTCATAATAAAATTGGGCTTATTATCTCGCCTTGATCCGATCATTTGAATGTGTTTATGGGTTAATATTGACAAACAACTAAAATTTTAAATTATAAAAATTTGTATATTCATCGTGTGTGTGTGTTAATTTTGGCATCTAATCATTTTTAGTTTTTATTTCTAATAAACAATTTTACATTACTTCTATGACCATTAAAATCTCATCAAACAAAAAATTTTATTATATTAAAACAATTCAATCAATCGAATTTTTTGGCATTTTAGCAACTTGTGCTTAAAATTTTGCACATTTTTTCTTCACCTTTTTACCCTACTCTTCATAAGAGGATATAATGGACTTGAGTTGAAGCTTTGTTAGATGGAGTAACTTTTGTCTTAAAACCAGAGAAAAAATTTTCTATTAAAAATTTTTCTATTGAAAATTTTTCTGTAGACAAATTTTTCTATAGAAAAATTTTCAATAGAAAAATTTTTCTATAGACAAATTTTCAATAGAAAAATTTTTCTATAGACAAATTTTCAATAGAAAAATTTTTCTATAGAAAAATTTTTCTATTGAAAATTTTTCTATCGAAAAATTTTTCTATTGAAAATTTTTCTATTGAAAATTTTTCTATAGAAAAATTTTTCTATTGAAAATTTTTCTATAGAAAAATTTTTCTATTGAAAATTTTTCTATAGAAAAATTTTTCTATTGAAAATTTTTCTATAGAAAAATTTTTCTATTGAAAATTTTTCTATAGAAAAATTTTTCTATTGAAAATTTTTCTATAGAAAAATTTTTCTATTGAAAATTTTTCTATAGAAAAATTTTTCTATTGACAATTTTTCTATAGAAAAATTTTTATATTGAAAATTTTTCTATAGAAAAATTTTTATATTGAAAATTTTTCTATGGAAAAATTTTTCTATTTAAAAAATTTTGTATTGAAAAATTTTTGTATTGATAATTTTGCTATAGAAAAATTTTTGTATTGAAAAGTTTTCATAAAAAAATATTTCTATCGAAAATTCACGAGTTTATTGAATGATCGTGATATTTACGAAAATTCCAAAAAGTCTTCGGCTCCTGGTAACAAAGGCTGCCTATCTTAGGTGTATGGCATCATATTCATGTTGATTGAAATTCATTTTGCTGTCTGACTTAATTAATATTGTTACAAGTATAATCAAGGGAGTTACACAGATACAGCCAAATACAGCCACTTCAATCAAGGCATTATATAAATATAGATAGTTTATTTGTATTGGCTTAAATTGCCTACATTCAGTCATATCTTTATTTCCCACCTGAATACAGGCGATAGATATTGATGTTACATGTACAAAGATTTTGTATTAAAAATCACAACATCAGACACATGCGAGTATGTTTGTACATATAAATGATTTTATTGAGAGTTTATTTATAACAAGGGTATATCCAGTTCCTTAAAAGATTTGAGACTCAGACAGATCTAAACACGAGAAGTGGAAAATTAACTATTTTTTTTTTGATTTACAAAAATTGCAAATTGGAAAAATTCCTTTCCAATGAAAAACATTTCCATTTAAAATACCTTAACTAGGATAATGTAGGTTGTATGTTAACTTAAGGTAATCCTCTTCACAGCCTTAAAACAGTAAAGCCGAGTTAGTATGTAAACATTTAAGTTCTACTCCTACAAAAATCAGTCAAAATATTTTATTCCTTGAAAATTAAGTTCTTTTATTCCATAATCTTTAATTTTAAGAACCTAAAAAATTGTAAAAATATCTTATTATCTTGTCTGAAGCATTATCGAGACTTTACTGTATTTAAATATAGAAAAAAGTGCTTGTATTTGTAAAATAAAAACATAAAAAGATGGTTTCTTTTGTATCTTTAAATAGATTTCAGACCTTTTGTTTTTCATTTCGAATGACTGAAAGCTTTCAGTAGACAAATTTATCCATATAACTTATGTGTATTAGGGTAACTCTCTTTATACAAGGTCTCTAAAGCCCTCACCCCTAATAGTTGTACAATGACTATAATATAATGTATACGGTTTTAAATGTCATAAATTTGAACTATTTAAAGAAAACTTTTTTTTTTAAACAAATTATAAACAGGGGTCAAATCGTCGCATACGATATCGTTCAAAAACTCAGACTTTTAAGCAAATATTGTGTAGCATACCTTAGGGTATTTTTTTTATTTATCAAAAATTGTTCTATGGAAAATTTTTTTGATCAACAATTTTTCTATAGAAATTTTTTTATCAAAAACTTTTCTATAGAAATTTATTTTTATCAAAATTTTTCGAATTTTTGAAAAAAAAAATATCTATTGAAAAATTTTTGATAAAAAAAATTTTCTATAGAAACATTTTAATAAAAAAATCAAAATTTTTTTATAGAAAATTTTTATCAAAAATTTTTCTATTGAAAATTTTTTTTATCAAAAATTTTTTTATAGAAAACTTTTTTTTTGTTAAAAATTTTTCTAAAGATTTTTTTTATCAACAATTTTTATATAGAAAATTTTTTTATTAAAATGTTTCTATAGAAAATTTTTTTATTAAAATGTTTCTATAGAAAATTTTTTTTATCAAAAATTTTTCAATAGATAATTTTTTTTCAAAAATTTTTATATAAAAATTTTGATTTTTTTATTAAAATGTTTCTATAGAAAATTTTTTTTATCAAAAATTTTTCAATAGATATTTTTTTTCAAAAATTTTTATATAAAAATTTTGATAAAAATTTTTTTTTATCAAAAATTATTCTAACGAAAGTTTTTTTGTCAAAAATTTTTCTGTAGAAAATTTTTTTATCAAAAATTTTTCTATAGCATTTTTTTTTAGAAAATATTTTTCTCAAAAATTTTTCTATAGAAAATTTTTTTTACCAAAAATTTTTCTATAGAAAGCTTTTTTATCAAAAATTGTTTAATAGATTTTTCTTTATCAATTTTTCTATAGAAATTTTTTTTTTCCAAAATTTTTCTATAGAAAAATTTTTATGAAGCATTTTTCTATAGGAAATTTTTTTATGACAAATTTTTCTATTGAAATTTTTTTTATTAAAAATTTTCCATAGAAAACATTTTTTTTCATTAATTTTTCTATAGAAAAATTTTTTTTATCAAAATTTTTGTATAGAAAATTTTTTTATGAAGAATTTTTCTATAGGAAATTTTTTTATGAAAAATTTTTGTATAGAAAATTTTATTATCAAAAATTTTTTTGTAGAAAGCCTTTTTATAAAAAATGTTTCGATAGAAAATTTTTTAACGAAATTTTTTTATAAAAATTTTTAATCTAAAAATTGTTTATCATAAGTTTTTCTATAGAAAATTTTTTTATTAAAAATTTTTCTATAGAAATTTTTTTTTATTAAAAATTTTTATAAAGAAAATTTTTTTTTATAAAAATTTTTTTCTGTAGAAGATTTTTTTTATAAAAATTTTTCTATAGAAAATTTTTTTATGAAAAATTTTTCCATAAAATTTTTTTTTTATTCAAAATTTTTCCATAGAAAATTTTTTATCAAAAAATTTTCTATAGAATTTTTTTTATAAAAATTTTTGTATAGAAAATTTATTTTTCAAAAATTTATCTATAGAAAATTTTTTTATCACAAATTTTTCAATAGAAAATTGTTTTTATTAACAAGTTTTCTATAGAAAATTTTGTTTATCAAAAATTTTTCTATAGAAAATTTTTTATCAAAAATTTTTCTATAGACATTTTTTTATTAAAAAATTTTCTATAGAAAATTTTTTTGTCAAAAATTTTTTCATCAACAATTTTTCTATAGAAATTTTTTTATAAAAATTTTTCCAAAGGAATTTTTTTTATAAAAATTTTTTATAGAAAATTTTTTTTATAAATAATTTTTCTATAGAAAATTTTAAGTAATAACTTTTCTATAGACATTTTTTTTATACATTTTTCCATAGAAAATTTGTTTCATCAAAAATTTTTCTATAGAAAATTTTTTTATCAAAAATTTTTCTATAAAAATTTGTTTATCAAAAAATTTTCTATGGAAATTTTTTTTATCAAATTTTTTCTATGGAAAACGTTTTATGAAAAATTTTTCTATAGAAAATTTTTTTATCAAAAATTTTTCGATGGAAATTTTTTTTGCTATAGAAAATTGTTTTATTAAAATTTTTTCTATAGAAAATTTGTTTATCAAAGATTGTTCAATATAAATTTTTTTTCTTTTCAATTTTTCTATAGACATTTGTCATAAATGTTTCTAGAAAATTTTTTCTTTAGAAAATTTTTTTTATCAAAAATTTTTATATAGAATTTTTTTTTGAAAATTTTTGTATAGAAAATTTTTTTATCAAAATTTTTTTTTTGTTTATCAAAAATTTTTCGATAGAAAATTTTTTATCAAAAAGTTTTCTATAGAAAATTTTTTATCAAAAATTTTTCTATGAATTTTTGTTTTATCAAAAATTTTTCTATGAATTTTTGTTTTATCAAAAATTTTTCTATAGAAATTTTTTTTATCAAAAATTTTTCTATAGAAAATGTTTTTACAAAAAATTTTTCTGTGGAAAATTTTGTTTATCAAAAATTTTGCTATAGAAATTTTTTTACTAAAAAATTTTCTATAAAAAAATCTTTAAAAAATTTTTTAATCAAATTTTTTTTTGTATAGAAAATTTTTTTTATCAAAATTTTTTTTCTATAGAAAATGTTTTTTTTATCAAAATTTTCCTATAGAGATTTTTTTTATCAAAATTTTACTATAGAAAATTTTTTTGTGAACAATTTTCTATACAAAATATTTTTATCAAAAATTTTTCTATAGAAAATTTTTTTATAGAAAATTTTTTTATAAAAAATTTTTCTATTGAAAATTTTTTTATAAAAAATTTTTCTATTGAAAATTTTAAGTAATAATTTTTCTTTAGACATTTTTTTCATAAATTTTTCTATAGACATTTTTTTTTTATCAAAAATGTTTCTATAGAAATTTATCTATAGAAAATTTTGTTCTATAGATTTTTTTATAGAATTTTTTGTTTTTAATTTTTCTATGAAAATTTTTTATCAAAAATTTTTCTATAGACAATTTTTTATCAAAAATTTTTCTATAGAAAATTTCTTTATCAAAGATTGTTCAATTTTATCAATTTTTCTATACATAATTTTTCTTTAGAAAATTTTTTATCAAAAATGTTTATATAAAAAATTGTTCATTAAAAATTTCTAGCGAAATTTGTTCTATAGAAAAATTTTTTTATTGAAAAATTTGTTTAGAATTTTTTTTGTTATTGTATTTTCTTTAACAAATCGGCACCAACCGACTTTGCTAACATCCAAATTCCAACTGAGTGCTCGTTATACTCATTTTGACAAGTTTCAATAATGATCGTGATATTTACGAAAATAACAAAAATTCTTGGGCTTCTGGTGCTATGAGCTGCCTACACCTGGGACAAATTACCGCATTCGTTATCGATCGAAATCTTAGATATTTTCATAACATTTGTATAGCATACTTTAAGGATAATCAAAATTATTTAAAAGATGCACAGTTCACTATATTTTTTTTAAGTTATTTGCCAAAAGATGAACAGTAGTTAAAGAGTTTTCATTGAACTATATGTTTTTAAAAACGAATCAAAATGGATATAAAATTTCAATAAACTTTTTGCATCGAAGTAACTTTGAACATCCCCAAAGTATACTTCACAATATTTGCTTAAGGGTCTGAGTTTTCAGTCGATATCGAATGCGGTAATTTGGCCCCTGCTTTTATGTTACATATTACTTAGATTATCCTTAAAGTATGCTACACAAATGTTTCTAAAATATCCTACATTTCGATCGATGTCGAATGCCGCGATATAGCCTTTTATTTTTTGGTCTTGAACATAAACACTTTATTCTGAAAATATTAAGAAATTAAAATTTGTTTTTTGCATAAAATAAAAATTATCTGAATTTTGAGATTTTTAGAGTAAAACGCAAAAAAAAATTGTATTAACCGACTAGAAAAATTTTGAACTTTTGCCAAATAAGGGTCAACCTAATATATATTTTAAGGTTTTATTTTCGTTTATTTTTCCTCTTCGCAAGTGTCAAGAGTTGAATAAAAATCGTGCTTTCATCCTAAAAAGACATATTTTTTTTTAACTTATAGGCCTTAGGGGACATAAACACAGAAATTTATATAAGACGGCCAAGGATTTAATACTAAGAAAATGCTAGTAAGGTTTTTTATTCATTTCACAATCAATTCTTGATTTAGTTTTTGATTTAGATCTTAAAAACTAAATTAGGATTCAGTTCTTAATTTATTGTGTTTTTAAAGAGAAATAACACTTAGACAAATGCTGCCTATATCTTATTTAAAAAAGGGATACTATTACAAATTATCCATTAATTATACTATAGGACCACACCAAAAACATGGCCGGTTTCATTGAGGTAAAATTTCGAATGGCCACATTTAGCGTAAAATGACCCTTTGGATGAATGGGCGGCAAAGTCTTTTTCCAAAATTCGTTTCTTATATAATAGATGCCCTCCTCGATGGGACAACTGAATGAAGTCTTATTGACAAAAAGGCGTTTGTAGATATTATGAAGAATTTCATTCATTAGCGGGTTCGACAGATACTGACAGCCATCCACATTTAAAAGTTTATAGAAGACTTTGCTTTTGGTTTTTATATTTGTGTCCATATAGAAACGCGAGACCTTGCGGATAACGGAAAATTCATAAATATTCGAATTGGCGGTAGTGGGGCGGAAATATTCCACATGATATGGGTTGACGGTTACATTAAAAGATTTTAGTATCAGTTTTAAGCGACTGCCTAAGGGAACAACAGTGGGCTTAAAAAGTGGGGGTTAAAACAAAATATAATTAAATTATGGTTTTTACTGTTTATAAATATCCGTATTTATTTATTTACCTGTGTATTGTGTATATATTTAGCACTAGTTATAATTATAAAAAAGATAAAGTAAATGTTTATTTTAGTTTCTACTTCTGTGTAAGCCATTTTTGGATATTTTTGGTTTTGAAAGTTCAACTTATAAAATAAATGTATATTACAATATTTGTTTATTAATATTGTAATATTAAAAAATTATTTTGATAATATTAATTATTGTGGCATTGTTTTATTGCTTTATTAAAATCTCATTAATGTTAATGGTTTTATTTCAGTACAATTCAATAAATATACATACATTGACCTCTATTAGTTTAACTTAATAATTGTTTTATATCTTTAATAATATGGAAGATATAGACACATATGAAGTGATTAGACTGGTTGGTTATGGTCTCTCATTTATACGTAGATACCATAAATTTTAAAGTTTTTAATTTTTCGATTTTTTAATATTTTTCTAAACTTTAGTTTTTTTAATAAAATTTTTTCTATAGAAAATTTTTTATCAAAATTTTTTCTATATACAATTTTTTTATCAAAAATTTTTCTATAAAATTTTTTTTTATTAAAAATTTTTTATAGAAAATTTTTTTATTAAAATTTTTTCTATAGAAAATTTTTTTTACCAAAATTTTTTCTATAGAAAATTTTTTTTACCAAAATTTTTTCTATAGAAAATTTTTTTTACCAAAATTTTTTCTATAGAAAATTTTTTTTATCAAAAATATGTCTATAGAAAATTTTTTTATCAAAAATTTTTCGATAAAAATTTTTTTTCAAAATTTTTTCTATAGAAAATTTTTTTATTAAAATTTTTTCTATAGAAAATTTTTGATCAAGATTTTTTTATAGAAAATTTGTCTATGAAAAATTTTTCTATAGAAAATCTTCTTATCAAAAATTTTTTACCAAAATTTTTTCTATAGAAAATTTTTGTATCAAAAATTTTTCTATAGAAAATTTTTTTATCAAAAATTTTTCGATAAACATTTTTTTTCAAAATTTTTTCTATAGGAAATTTTTTATCAACATTTTTTCTATAGAAAATTTTTTTATGAAAAATTTTTCTATAGAAAATCTTATCAAAAATTTTTTTATCAAAAATTTTTCTATAGAAAATTTTTTTATCAAAAATTGTTCGATAAAAATGTTTTACAAAATTTTTTCTATAGAAAATCTTTTTATTAAAATTTTTTATATAGAAAATTTTTGATCAAAATTTTTTTATAGAAAATTTGTTTATGAAAAATTTTTCTATAGAAAATCTTTTTATCAAAAATTTTTCTATAGAAAAATTTTTTATCAAAAATTTTTCTATAAAAAATTTTTTTATTAAAAATTTTTCTATAAAAAATTTTTTTATTAAAAATTTTTCTATAGAAATTATCTTTATCAATAATTTTTCTATAGAAAATTTTTTTATCAAAAATTTTTTTTATAGAAAATTTTTTATCAAAATTTTTCTATAGAAAATTTTTTTATCAAAAATTTTTCTATAGAAAATTTTTTTATAGAAATTATTTTTATCAAAAATATTTCTATAGAAAATTTTTTTATCAAAAATTTTTCTATAGAAAATTTTTTTATCAACATTTTTCTATAGAAATTTTTTTTATCAAAAATTTTTCTATAGAAAATTTTTTTATCAAAAATTTTTTTATAGAAAATTTTTTTATCAAAAATTTTCGATAAAAATTTTTTTCAAAATTTTTACTATAGAAAATCTTTTTATTAAATTTTTTTCTATAGAAAATTTTTGGTCAAAATTTTTTTATGAAAAATTTTTCTATAGAAAATTTTTTTATCAAAAATTTTTCTATAGAAAAATTTTTGATAAAAAAATTTTTCTATAAAAATTTTTTTTATTAAAAATTTTTCTATAGAAATTATTTTTATCAAAAATTTTTCTATAGACAATTTTTTTATAGAAATTATTTTTATTAAAAATTTTTCTATAGAAAATTTTTTTACCAAAATTTTTTCTATAGAAAATTTTTTTATTAAAAATTTTTCTATAGAAAATTTTTTTTTATCAAAATTTTTTGTATAGATAGTTTTTTTATCAAAAATTTTTCTATGGAAAATTTTTTTATTTTTTTTATTTTTTTTTTATTTTTGGTTTCTCCGCAAACATTTTTTGGCTTTTTATCAATAAATTGATCTGTTACATTAATAAATAAATGTAACAGGTTTGGGATCAAATGCAAATACACTTCTTTTTGAATAATATTTACATCCCGACTAATTTGTTATTTTTTGAAAAAATTTTTTTATCAAAAATTTTTTTATCAAAAATTTTTCTATTGAAAATATTTGTATCAAAAAATTTTCTATATTTTTTTTTATCAAAAATATTTCTATAGAAAATTTTTTTATCAAAAATTGTTCAATATTTCTTTTTTTCATAAATTTTCCTACAAAAATGTTTCTTTAGAAAATTTTTGTTATAGAAAATTTTTTATACATATTTTCTTACACAAATTTTTCATTTACCATTTTTTTTTTAATTTTTCTATAAAAAATTTGTTTATTCAAATTTTTTCTATGGACACTTTTTTTTATCAAAATTTTTTCTAT
The DNA here is from genome assembly GCA_933228675.1 of Stomorhina lunata. NCBI lineage: Eukaryota > Metazoa > Arthropoda > Insecta > Diptera > Rhiniidae > Stomorhina > Stomorhina lunata. The sequence continues at coordinate 17,934,967 of OW121744.1, forward strand.
AGAAAATTTTTTTATGAAAATTTTTTCTATAGAAAATTTTTTTATCAAAATTTTTTGTATAGAAATTTTCTTATCAAACATTTGTCAGTAAAAAAATTTTTTTGTCAAAAATGTTTTTATAGAAAATTTTTTTATCAAAATTTTTTCTATAGACAATTTTTATCAAAATTTTTTCTATAGACAATTTTTTTAGCAAAATTTTTTCCATAGAAAATTTTTCTATAGAAAATTGTTTTAGCAAAAATTTTTCTAAAGATAATTTTTATATCAAAAATTTTTCTATAGAAAATTTTTTTATCAAAAATTTTTCTATAGAAAATTTTTTTATCAAAAATTTTTCTATAGAAAATTTTTTTATCAAAAATTTTTCTATAGAAAATTTTTTTATCAAAAATTTTTCTATAGAAAATTTTTTTATCAAAAATTTTTCTATAGAAAATTTTTTTATCAAAAAGTTTTCTATAGAAAATTTTTTTATCAATAAATTTTCTATAGAAATTTTTTTATCAAAATTTTTTCTATAGAAATTTTTTTATCAAAATTTTTTCTATAGAAAATTTTTTTATCAAAAATTTTTCTATAGAAATTTTTTTATCAACAATTTTTCTATAGAAAATTTTTTATCAAAAATTTTTCTTTAGAAATTTTTGTATCAAAAATTATTTTATAGAAAATTTATTTATCAAAACTTTTTCTATAGAAAATTTTTTTATCAAAATTTGTTCTATAGAAAATTTTTTTAACAAAAATTATTCTTTAGAAATTTTTTTATTAAAAATTGTTCAATATTTTTTCTTACAAAAATATTTCTATAGAAAATTTTTTTATCAAACATTTTTTTATACACAATTTTCTTACACAAATTTTTCTATCGAAATTTTTTTTTTTAAATTTATCCATAGAAGATTTGAAAATTTTTTTTATATAAAAATATTTTTATCGAAAATTTTTACAGAAAAATCTTTTTATCGAAAAATTTACTATAAAATATAAGTTTTATAAATAAATTTTCTATAAAAAATTTTTTGAATCAAAAATATCGAAAAAATATAAAAATCTAAAATTGTTTAATATTAGAATTTATTTATGTTTAAAAAAATATTCCCAATATTTTAAAAAAATATTCCCAATTTTTACGAAAATTACAGTGTCGTGGCAACAATGTTCGAGATTATATTTCTTTGTTCTCTCGAACCACGTATTTGGTTGCTATAAATTGGATTTTGATTTGTTCTTTGCCTGTTTTGTTGTTGTCTCTTTTATTAACAAGGCGGCACCAACAAACTCTGTTAACATCCGAGTTCAAACTGAATAATTTTAATACTCATGATCGTGGCATTTACGAAAATTAAAATTATTCATCGGCTACTGGTGGTATGGGCTGTCAACTCCTGTTTATACAAAGGCCAAAATAAGTAAAAAATGTTGTAGTGATGATCAAATGTAATAAAAATGTTGAATTTTGTGAACTAGTATCATTATATCTATGGTATAGTGCTTAAAAGGCCAATGTCAAAAAAATAGTTTTGAGAAAATTTGATTTAAAGCTTTTATTTTCCATATAAATTTATAGTAACACTGTCCAGAAAAGCCCTTATAAATCTGTTCTGAGTTGAAGCTGTTGAAGCCAAATTACAGAGGGTAGAGAAGAGAATCTAATGCAATGATTAACTCCAAACAACAAAAAATTTACATTGGCCCTTTTAGCACCAAGCCACAGATATATAATATGAAAGCTATAGATACATATGGATTGATTATAGTCAAATACTTAAAAATTATTTGTGATGAATATGGATAAACTTAAGAAATATATACATTTAAGTGAATTCTTAAAGTAACTATAAGTACCTGGTTGACCGAGCCTTGCTCGGAGCTTTACGATAAGCATTTTGAGGAAAATTTTAAAGTTTTTATATATTTTATATTATAAAGTGCTAAAATAAATTTAGAGGAAAGACATTGTAGAAATATTCAGTTAATTTTGAATTATTTGATTTATTTTGTCCGACCAACACATAGTTTGCATAGTTTACAGTTTAACTCATTTTGAATAATTTTGGAAATTATTCATATCAACAGAAACCTCTGTCGACTCATGCGCAACAACTTTGCTAAAGATTATAGTCTGATCAAATGCACAGTTTACGATTTAATTCATTTTGAGTAGTTTGCAGTGGCGCCACCTGAAGTTGTTCATACCAAATAAGAAACCTTTGTCTGCTTATTCGTAACAACTTTGCTTATGATTATAACATGATCACTTTGAGTAATTTTCTGTGGTGCCACCTGTCGGACTTTGCTCATTCCAATTCATAAACCTTCTTCGTCTTGTCCGTAACAACTTTGCTGAAGATTATAGCATGATTAAATGTACAGCTTACGATTAAATTGACTTTGAGTTGTCGAAATTTCTTCATACCAACTAAGGAACCTTCGTCGGATCATGTGCAACAACTTTGCTAAAGATTGTAGCATGATTAAATGTACAGATTACGATTAAATTGACTTTGAGTAAGTTTCTGTAGCGCCACCTGTCGGAAATTATTCATACCACCTAAAAAGCCTTCGCCGGCTCATGCGCTACAACTTTGCTAAAGATCATAGCATGATCAAATGTACAGTTTACGATTTAATTAATTTTTTAATAATTTTCAGTGGCGCCATCTGTCGGAAATTAGTCTTATCAACTTAAAAACCTTCGCCGGCTTATCCGCAACATCTTCGCTAAAGAGCATAACATGATCAAATTCACAGTTTACTATTCTATAAAGAACATACCTACAGACAAACATTCATTTGTTTAAAATAATACTAATTTTTCCCCCTTTTTATTCCCTAATTTCTAAAAGTTCCATATGTATATTTGGTACTTTTTTGGTGCAAATTGAATTCGGTACATTTTTTTAAAACGCATTTAACATAATGTATAATTTTCCTATTGATATTACTTTGGAGATGTTAAGTTATCATTTTATCCCTTTTTTACCCATTTTGGCTCCAAAATCAAAAAAGGACCAAATACGTGCTTCATGTTTCTTTTACATCTATTGATTGCAGTACCAAGTTTCTTTCTATATTCTTTAGTTTAAAATATAAGAGTGGGTTAAAAAGGTGCCAAAAAAACTATTTTCATCCTTTTTTACCCCCTATCGGACATAGTTTCAAAAAAGTACGAAACACCTGTCCGCTTATTTTCATAGCTGTTTAAAACGTAATTTTAATTTTGTTTCTATACCTATTACTTTAGGAGATATTGCGTTTTCGATTTTTTCCCCTTTTTACCCGTTTTTCCCCTTTTAGGGGTAAAAGTTCCAAAAGTCCCTTCTTCTTCGACCTATACATCAAAAAATATACCCATTGTCCAAATTTTATCAAAATCGTTAGAGCCGTTTTCGAGATAGCCATTCTATATATATTAAGAATATAAGATATATATATATATATATATATATATATATATATATATATATATATATATATATATATATATATATATATATAATTATTGCTCGTTTAAGAATATAAGATATAGCAGCTTATATGAAATATGGACCGATTGTTGCCATATTTAAAAATCTGATCAATTATTTTTGGTTTTTAAAAGTTGGTGCTCAATTGGGGATTAAATTTAATGATTTAGGATTTAATTATGTTGCCCGTATATATTTATATTTAAAAATACTTTCCTACTTGTTCTGTTATATTTTCCTTTGTATTTTCAACAAAGCGTTACTCAGCTTTTCACATGAAAATCTTCTAAATAAACAGCAAATTTCCTTTCCAACTAATCCCTTCTTAGCGCTTTTCATTGGGATAAGTTTTTTTTTAAAGCGAAAAAAGGATTTTGAGTTAACGATTTTTGCTGTGTTTGTATTTGGGTTTAGCCTGCAATAAACGCGTTGTTAACTTACACAAGTAATTGGAGGTGGAAAATATAAAAAATAATGACGACTAACTGAAATAATAAAAAAAAACTTATTTTTGGTTTTTTGTCCTGATTGTTACATGGTTTTTTTTATTTGTCAGTAAAAACGAGAAAAATTTGTTATATCTCCCGCAGGTAAAATCAATGGAAATAAACAACAATATTTTAACAAAAATATAAACATATGAATAAACACGAATGTAGGCAGATGTTTTTTTTTGTTTATATGTAAACAGTAGCAATAGCAAATAATCCAAAGTTATAAAAAATTTAAATTTAATAAAAAGAACTGCAAATGACGTGAATATTTTAATTTGAATCATAAATTCAGACTTTAATATTGTCAAATGCCATCAAATATATATTTAGTAACACATATTACACTAGTTCACAAAAATCAACTTAAAAATTTTTATAGAAAATTTTCGATATTAAAATTTTATATAGAAAATTTTCGTTAATAAAATTTTATAGAGAAAATCGATATTCGTCATATTAAATTTTTTTTATAGAAAATTTTCGATATTAATTTTTTTTTTCAAAACATTTTTGATATTAAAATTTTATATAGAAAAATTTTGATATTAAAATTTTACGTAGAAAATTTTAAATTTTACAATTTTATATAGAAAATTTTTGGTATTCAAAGTTTATATAGAAAATGTCTAATATTAAAATTTTATATAGAAAATTTTCGATATAAAAATTTTATATAGAAAATTTTCGTTAAGAGGTTGTTTGTTCGAATCCGGGCTCAGGTTCATATCATAAATTTTTATTTATTCGATATAAAAATTTTATAAAGAAAATTTTCGATATAAAAATTTTATGTAGAAAATTTTCGATATAAAAATTTTATAAAGAAAATTTTCGATATAAAAATTTTATAAAGAAAATTTTCTATAATAAAATTTTATATAGAAAATTTCGATATCAAAATTTTGTATACAAAATTTTCTATATTAAAATTTTATATAGAAAATTTTTAATATACAAATTTTAAATAGAAAATTTTCGATATTAAAATTCTTAGAAAAATTTCGATATTAAAATTGTATATACAAATTTTTCGATATTAAAATTTTAAATAGAAAATTTTTGATAAAAAAAATTTTATATAGAAAATTTTCGATATTAAAATTTTATATAGAAATTATTCGAAATTAAAATTTTGTATGGAAAATTTTCGATAATATTAAAATTTTGTATAGAAATTTTTCAATATTCAAATATAGAAAAATCTGTACCTATATAAAATTTTAATATCGAAATTTTTCTCAAAATTTTAATATCGAAAGTTTTCTATATAAAATTTTAATTTTTAAAATTTTATAAATAAAATTTTACCGAAAGTTTTTTATATAAAATTTTTATATCGAAAATTTTCTAAAAAAACTTTAATATTGAAAATTCTCTATACAAAATTTTAACATCGAAAATTTTCTATATGAAATACTAATATCGAATATTGAAATTTTCTATATGATATTTTAATATCAAACTAATATCAAACTAATATCAAACATTTTTTTCTATATAAAATTTTAATATCGAAAATTTTCTATAGAAAATGTTTATATCGAATATTCTCCATATAAAATTTTAACATCAACAATTTTCTATATAAAATTTTAATATACAAAACTTTTTATATAAAATTTTAATGTCGAAATTTTCTATATGAAATTTTAATATAGAAAGTTTTCTATATAAAATTTTAATATTAAACATTTTTTATATAAAATTTTAATATCAAACATTTTTTATATAAAATTTTAATATCAAAAATGTTCAATTTAAAATTTTAATATCGAAATTTTTTTTATATAAAATTTTATTATCGAAAATTTTCTATATAAAATTTTATTATCAACAATTTTCTAGATAAAATTGTAATATCGAAAATTTGCTATATAAAATTTTAATATCAGAATTTTCTATATAAAATTTGAATATCGAAAATTTTCAATATTAAATTTTTGTATCAAAATGTTTCTATATAAAATTTTATTATTAAAAATTTTTTATATTAAATTTTAATATCAAAAATTTTCTATATAAAATTTTAACATCGAAAATTTTCTATATAAAATTCTTATATCGAAAATCAAAAATTTTGTTATCAAAATTTTCTATATAAAATTTTATTATCAAAAATTTTCTATATAAAATTTTAATTTCGAAATTTTTTATATGAAATTTTAATATCAAAATTTTCTATATGAAATTTTAATATCGAAAGTTTTCTATATAACATTTTAATTTTGAAAATTTTTTATGTAAAATTTTAATATCAAAAATTTTCTATATAAAATTTTAATATCGAAAATCTTCAATAAAAAAATTTAGTATCGCAAATTTTCTATATAAAATTTTAACATCGAAAATTTTTGATATAAAATTCTAATATATAAAATTTTAATATCGAAAGTTTTCTATATAAAATTTTAATTTTGAAAATTTTTTATATAAAATTTTTATATCGAATATTGTCCATATAAAATTTTAACATCGAAAATTTTCTATATAAAATTCTAACATCGAAAATTTTCTATATAAAATTTTAATATCGAAAGTTTTCTAGATAAAATTTTAATATCGAAAATTGTCTATATAAAATTTTATTATCGATCTTTCTATATGAAATTTTAATGTCGAAAGTTTTCTATATAAAATTTTAATATCGAAAATTTTCTATATAAAATTTTTATATCGAAAATTTTCTATATAAAACTTTAATATCTAAAATTTTCTATATAGAATTTTAATATCGAAAATTTTCTATATAAAATTTTAATATCGACAATTTTCTATATAAAATTTTAATATCGAAATTTTTTATATGAAATTTTTATATCGAAAATTTTCTATATAAAAATTTTAATATCGAAAATTTTCTATATAAAATTTTAATATCGAAATTTTTTATATGAAATTTTAATATTGAAAATTATCTATATAAAATATTAATATCGAAAATTTTCCATATAAAATTTAATAATCGAAAATTTTAATTTCGAAATTTTCTTTATAAAATTTTATTATCAAAGATTTTCTATTTTAAATTTTAATATCAAAAATTCTCCTTATAAAATTTTAATATCGAAATTTTCTATATAAAATTTTATATTTAAAAGTTTTCTATATAAAATATTAATTTTGAAAATTATTTATATAACATTTTAATATCAAAAACTTTCTGTATAAAAATTTAATATCGAAAATTTTCTATATATTATTTTAATATCGGAAATTTTCTATGTTAAATATTTTTCCTAAAAATTTTCTATATAAAATTTTAATATCGAAAATTCTCTTTATAAAATTTTAACATCGAAAATTTTCGATATAAAATTCTAATATACAAAATTTTTTATATAAAATTAAAATAGATGAGATTTGAATATCGAAAATTTTCTATACAAAATTTTAATATTTTGTATAAAATTTTACTATCAAAAATTTTCTATATAAAATTCCATATAAAATTTTAACGTCGAAAATTTTCTATATAAAATTTTAATATCGAAATTTTATATATGAAATTTTAATATCGAAAATTTTCTATATAAAATTTTAAAATCGAAAATTTTCTATAGAATTTTCTATATAAAATTTTAAAATCGAAAATTTTCTATAGAAAATTTTAATATCGAAAAATTTCTATATAAAATTTAAGTGTCGAAAATTTTCTGCATAAAATTTTATTACCAAAATTTTTTTTTATCGAAAATTTGAATATAGAAAATTTTGTGCTTGGTTTATTTAAATTTTATGTCAAAAATTTCCGATCTTAAAATTTCATATAAAAAATTTATTGATAACAAAATTTTATATAGAAAATTTTTGATATTAAAATTTTCTATAAAAAATTAAAAGAAAAATGTTTTGTAATAAAATTTTATATAGCAAATTTTCAATATTAACATTTAATATAGAAACATTCAATATTAAAATTTTATATATAAACTTTCGATATTTAAATTTTTTATAAAAAATTTTTGATATTAAAATTTTATATAGAAAATTTTTAATAATGAAATTTAATATAAAAAACTTGCGATATTAAAATTTTATACAGAAAATTTTCTGTATAATACCCCCTTTAACTTTCGGTTAAGATTAATTTTATTAAATAATCCATTTTACAATATTATATTTCTTGTATTATTAATAATAAAATATAATCAGCTTAAGTAAAGCAGATGTTATTTTCACATGTGAATGTAAATCATTGTATTCTTTCAACATAAACCCATGAAACCCCTTGCACTACCATCTACAGAGTAAAAGTCTTAATATATACGGAATTAATCCTTTTAAACGGAATAAAGCGAGATATAAAGAACACTTTACATAACTATATGATTTAAAAGAACTAAAAATTAATAAAAAAGACAGACTATTTTGGTCATAAATCGTGCACAGAAGATTTTCAGGGATCAATAGTCATCAATAGTCCTAAAATTGTATAAAACTAATTTTTGTATTAACTGCAACCGATTTAGAAAGGAACTTGGACATAAGTTTTTTTAATAGTTATTTTTGGTCTACTATGATACTTTTGTGATGATAGAGTCAGTTTTTTTCAAAAATCCGATCTGTTGTGCATATATCAAAACTATTCTTTAAACGTTTGCCTTAAAATACCTTCAAAATTAAATGCGCAAAAAAGATCAACAAAATAACAACCAAATATTTCATTTGCAAACACAAACGCTTACATTACACGCACAAATAATGCGACACACTAGAGCAATTACTGCTAATTATTTAATAATATCTCAGATATAAAGAAAATGTCATTACCTCGATTTTATCCCCCTATAATACCAATGATACTATGCTAATTTTAACTTCCACTGGAATAAATCTCAACATTTAGATTATAAACTAAATTATACGTGCCTGAATACTCGTAAATAATTCCACTGTGATACTATAATTTTGAAAAGCCGTTCTTTGCCGTTTGACATTCATTATATTAGTTTGGGAATAAACTATTTAGGGATTTTGTATAGAGAATATAAAACCACAGCCTAATTTCCCAGCCATACCACAAGAAGGAAAATATTTATTTAATAAACAAAAACACCTAAATATTTTTGCATAAAAGAAATTTACATATGACAATGTCACGTTTCCTTTTGGTGGTAATTGAAACAATTTAGAAGATATTTGGAGTGAAATTTGGGGAAATGAGAACCACTAAACAGAGGCGTACTATTGAAATTTTGAAAAGAAGGAGACATAGTGTAGTCATAGTCTAGTCATAGTCTAGTCATAGTCTAGTCATAGTCTAGTCATAGTCTAGTCATAGTCTAGTCATAGTCTAGTCATAGTCTAGTCATAGTCTAGTCATAGTCTAGTCATAGTCTAGTCATAGTCTAGTCATAGTCTAGTCATAGTCTAGTCATAGTCTAGTCATAGTCTAGTCATAGTCTAGTCATAGTCTAGTCATAGTCTAGTCATAGTCTAGTCATAGTCTAGTCATAGTCTAGTCATAGTCTAGTCATAGTCTAGTCATAGTCTAGTCATAGTCTAGTCATAGTCTAGTCATAGTCTAGTCATAGTCTAGTCATAGTCTAGTCATAGTCTAGTCATAGTCTAGTCATAGTCTAGTCATAGTCTAGTCATAGTCTAGTCATAGTCTAGTCATAGTCTAGTCATAGTCTAGTCATAGTCTAGTCATAGTCTAGTCATAGTCTAGTCATAGTCTAGTCATAGTCTAGTCATAGTCTAGTCATAGTCTAGTCATAGTCTAGTCATAGTCTAGTCATAGTCTAGTCATAGTCTAGTCATAGTCTAGTCATAGTCTAGTCATAGTCTAGTCATAGTCTAGTCATAGTCTAGTCATAGTCTAGTCATAGTCTAGTCATAGTCTAGTCATAGTCTAGTCATAGTCTAGTCATAGTCTAGTCATAGTCTAGTCATAGTCTAGTCATAGTCTAGTCATAGTCTAGTCATAGTCTAGTCATAGTCTAGTCATAGTCTAGTCATAGTCTAGTCATAGTCTAGTCATAGTCTAGTCATAGTCTAGTCATAGTCTAGTCATAGTCTAGTCATAGTCTAGTCATAGTCTAGTCATAGTCTAGTCATAGTCTAGTCATAGTCTAGTCATAGTCTAGTCATAGTCTAGTCATAGTCTAGTCATAGTCTAGTCATAGTCTAGTCATAGTCTAGTCATAGTCTAGTCATAGTCTAGTCATAGTCTAGTCATAGTCTAGTCATAGTCTAGTCATAGTCTAGTCATAGTCTAGTCATAGTCTAGTCATAGTCTAGTCATAGTCTAGTCATAGTCTAGTCATAGTCTAGTCATAGTCTAGTCATAGTCTAGTCATAGTCTAGTCATAGTCTAGTCATAGTCTAGTCATAGTCTAGTCATAGTCTAGTCATAGTCTAGTCATAGTCTAGTCATAGTCTAGTCATAGTCTAGTCATAGTCTAGTCATAGTCTAGTCATAGTCTAGTCATAGTCTAGTCATAGTCTAGTCATAGTCTAGTCATAGTCTAGTCATAGTCTAGTCATAGTCTAGTCATAGTCTAGTCATAGTCTAGTCATAGTCTAGTCATAGTCTAGTCATAGTCTAGTCATAGTCTAGTCATAGTCTAGTCATAGTCTAGTCATAGTCTAGTCATAGTCTAGTCATAGTCTAGTCATAGTCTAGTCATAGTCTAGTCATAGTCTAGTCATAGTCTAGTCATAGTCTAGTCATAGTCTAGTCATAGTCTAGTCATAGTCTAGTCATAGTCTAGTCATAGTCTAGTCATAGTCTAGTCATAGTCTAGTCATAGTCTAGTCATAGTCTAGTCATAGTCTAGTCATAGTCTAGTCATAGTCTAGTCATAGTCTAGTCATAGTCTAGTCATAGTCTAGTCATAGTCTAGTCATAGTCTAGTCATAGTCTAGTCATAGTCTAGTCATAGTCTAGTCATAGTCTAGTCATAGTCTAGTCATAGTCTAGTCATAGTCTAGTCATAGTCTAGTCATAGTCTAGTCATAGTCTAGTCATAGTCTAGTCATAGTCTAGTCATAGTCTAGTCATAGTCTAGTCATAGTCTAGTCATAGTCTAGTCATAGTCTAGTCATAGTCTAGTCATAGTCTAGTCATAGTCTAGTCATAGTCTAGTCATAGTCTAGTCATAGTCTAGTCATAGTCTAGTCATAGTCTAGTCATAGTCTAGTCATAGTCTAGTCATAGTCTAGTCATAGTCTAGTCATAGTCTAGTCATAGTCTAGTCATAGTCTAGTCATAGTCTAGTCATAGTCTAGTCATAGTCTAGTCATAGTCTAGTCATAGTCTAGTCATAGTCTAGTCATAGTCTAGTCATAGTCTAGTCATAGTCTAGTCATAGTCTAGTCATAGTCTAGTCATAGTCTAGTCATAGTCTAGTCATAGTCTAGTCATAGTCTAGTCATAGTCTAGTCATAGTCTAGTCATAGTCTAGTCATAGTCTAGTCATAGTCTAGTCATAGTCTAGTCATAGTCTAGTCATAGTCTAGTCATAGTCTAGTCATAGTCTAGTCATAGTCTAGTCATAGTCTAGTCATAGTCTAGTCATAGTCTAGTCATAGTCTAGTCATAGTCTAGTCATAGTCTAGTCATAGTCTAGTCATAGTCTAGTCATAGTCTAGTCATAGTCTAGTCATAGTCTAGTCATAGTCTAGTCATAGTCTAGTCATAGTCTAGTCATAGTCTAGTCATAGTCTAGTCATAGTCTAGTCATAGTCTAGTCATAGTCTAGTCATAGTCTAGTCATAGTCTAGTCATAGTCTAGTCATAGTCTAGTCATAGTCTAGTCATAGTCTAGTCATAGTCTAGTCATAGTCTAGTCATAGTCTGGTCATAATTAGAGTATGTTTAATATTTCGAAATAAAATTAAATATTTAATTAATTCCAGTTAGACACAAATGTTCCTAATGAAAACGTTTATTTTTATGAAACCAGGAAATATTCCCTTTGTTTTTCTACGGTCACAAAATTCTATTGATTAAATTCAGTTTACGTTTTCATGAATAATGTTAACCCCAATACCTTAGCTCATTTACACCTTTTATCTTGTTGTCGTCTCAGGGAATGTAGAATGATTTCGACATTTATTGCGTGAAATAAATTTGTTATACCACCCGCAGTTTTTGGTTAGGTCTGATTGCTAGTTCCTAGTTTCAACCCATTGAATGCCGTAACAATGCGAAATAAGTGTCTCTAAAGAAGACAGACAGACATATTTATCTCCAGGTTGGCACAACCAGAAACATTACAAATAAATACCTACTCCTTACATATTACGCACACACACACATAAATATTCTACATTTAACCTTTCAAACACACACATTTTTGTCTTTATCAAGAGACATCCTTAACATTTTCTAAATGTTAAAAAGCAAGAAAGTGTGGCAAAAATCCTTTATAGGATAGGTCTTTCAACAAATTGTAGCGAAAATTTAAAGCCTCACACACATACACATACGAATATAATATGAGGTAGAACGAAAATGCTTGAAAAGTAAAACGGTTATTAAATCTAATTTTTCATGCATAATATTTTCCACTTTACGCTTTGTAAGTCAGAATACTACAATTTGTTTCTTTAATTTTTCCATCTTCTTTCTTGAGAAGCTCTGAGGTATATTTTTGGAATACTTGGAATATGTATCTTTTGTATGCGTTGATGCCATTTTACGGTTAATATTTGTGTAATAAAATATTTTTATAAACATTTTCTTTTGTTTTTATCTGAAATTTCGTTAGAAATAAAATTCTTTTGTTTTGTTACAATTTTCTTTATTTATTTTATTTATCCTTTTTATTTACGGTTTGTGTGAAAAACAATTTATTTGAACAACTGTAAGGTTTTTTTCTAAAAAAAGTATGAATATATTCTATGAATTCCAACTATAAAATACCCTAGAGCAATGAATATTGTTTTATTAAAAAAATTTTCTATCAAAACATTTTCTTTAAAAAAATTTTCTATAAAACATTTTATATAGAAAAATTTTGTATCGAAAAATTTTCTATCAAAAAATTTTCTATAGAAAAATTTTTTATAGAATTTTTTTTGTAGAAAAATTTTCTAAATTTTTTTTTTTTTTTATCGAAAAGTTTTCTATAGAATATTTTTTTATTGAAAAATTTTCTATCCACAAATTTTCTGTAGAAAAATTTTCTATAGAAAAATTTTTGTATCGAAAAATTTTCTATAGAAAATTTTTTTTATCGAAAAATTTCCTATAGAAAAATTTTTTTATCGAAAAACTTTCTATAGAAAAATTTTTTTATCGCATAATTTTCTATAGAAAAATTTTTTATTGAAAAATTTTCTCTAGAAAATTTTTTTTATCGAAAAATTTTCTAAAGAAAAATTTGTTTTCGAGAAATTTTCTATAGAAAATTTTTTTTCGAAAAATTTTTTTATCGAAAAATTTTTTATAGAAAAATATTTTTATCGAAAAATTTTCTATAGACAAATTTTTTTCATCGAAAAATTTTCTATAGAAACATTTTTTTTATCACAAAATTTTCTATATAAAATTTTTTTTATCGAAAAATTTTCTATAGAAAAATTTTTTTATCGAAAAATTTTCTATTGAAAATTTTTCTGTAGAAAATTTTCTATGGAAAAATTTTTATATCGTAAAAATTTTCTATAGAATTTTTTTTTATCGAAAAATTTTCTATAGAAAATTTTTTTTATGGAAAAGCTTTCTATAGAAAATTTTGTTTATCGAAATATTTTCTATTGAAAAATTTTTTTATCGAAAAAAATTTTCTATAGAAATATTTTTGATGGAAAAATTTTCTGCAGAAAAATTTTTAATCAAAAAATTTTTTGTAGACAAATTTTCAATCAAAATTTTTTTATAAAAAAATATTCAATAGAAATATTTTTTTATCAAAAAATTTTCTATATACCTTTTTTTGAAAAATTTTCTATCGACAAATTGCTTGTAGAAAAATTTTTTATAGAAAAAGTTTTTTATTGAAAATTTTCTGTAAAAAAATTTTTATCGAAAAATTTTCTATAGAAAAATGTTTGTATCAAAAAATTTTGGTATTATACAATTTTCTATAGAAAAATTTTTATATCGAAAAATTTTCTATGGGAACATTTTTTTATCGAAAGATTTTCTATAGGAAAATTTTCTTATCAAAAAATTTTTTATAGAAAAATTTTTGATCGAAAAAATTTCTATAACATAATTTTTTATCGAAAAATTTTCTATAAAAAAATTTTTTTTGTCTAAAAATTTTCTATAGAAAAATTTTTTTAAAGAAAAATTTTTTTATAGAAAAATTTTCTATAGGAAAATTTTTTTATCGAAAAATTTTCTATAGAAACATTTTTCTATCAAAAATTTTCTATAGAAAATTTTTTTATCAAAAATTTTATATAGAAAATTTTTTTATCAAAAATTTTCTACAGAAAAATTTTTTTATCAAAAAAATTTTTCTATCGAATAAATTTTTAGGGAAATTTTTTTTTTTATCGAAAAATTGTTTTTGTCAAAAAAATTTTTGATCTAAATATTTTCTATAGAAATGTTTTTGATCGAAAAATTTTATATAGAAAAATTTTTTTATTGAAAATTTTTCAGTAAAAAAATTTTTTCGAAAAATTTTCTGTAGAAAAATTTTTAATTACAAAATTTTCTGTAGAAAAATTTTCAACCAAAAATATTTATAGAAAAATATTCTATAGAAACATATTTTTGTCAAAAAAATTTCTATACATTTTTTTTTAAATTTCTATCGACAAATTTTCTATAGAATTATTTTCTATAGAAAAATTTTTGTATTGAAAAATTTTCTATGGAAAAATTTTCTATCAAAAAATTTTATATAAAAAAATTTTTTATAGAAAAAGTTTTGTATTAAAAAATTTTCTATAGAAAAAATATTTATTGTAAAAATTTCAATAAAAAAATTTTTGTCGAAAAATTTTCTATGATTTTTTTTTTTGGAAAAATTTTCGATAGAAAATTTTTTTTAACGAAAAATTTTCCATCTAAAAGTTTGCTTCAAAAAAAATTTTGATCGAGAAATTTTCTATAGAAAAATTTTCTCTCTTTTTTTTGTTATCGAAAAATTTTCTATGTATAAAAACTTTTCTATAGAAGATTTTTTTATAAAAAAAATTCTATTAACACTTTTCTATAGAAATTTTTTCTATACAAAATTTTTCTATAGAAAATTGTTTGAAAAAAAAAAAAAAATTTTGATATAGATAATTTAAAAAAAAAAAAAAAAAAATTTTGATCGAGAAATTTTCTATAGAAAAATTTTCTCTCTTTTTTTTTGTTATCGAAAAATTTTCTATGTATAAAAACTTTTCCATAGAAGATTTTTTTTATAAAAAAAATTCTATTAACACTTTTCTATAGACATTTTTTCTATAAAAAAATTTCTATAGAAAATTTTTCTATAGAAAATTGTTTGAAAAAAAAAAATTTTTTTTTGATATAGATAATTTTTTTGATAAGAAAATTTTTCTGTAGAAATTGTTTATATACAAATTTTTCAATAGAAAATTTTTTCGATAAAAAAATTTTTCAGTAGAAAATTTTTCGAAAAAATTTTTTTTTATAGAAAATTTTCAGTAAAAAAATTTTTATCTAGAAAATTTCCGGTAATAAAATGTTTATCAAAAAATGTCTATAGAAATATTTTCTATAAAAAAATTTCTATAGAAATTTTTTCTATAAAAAAATTTCTATACAAAATTTTTCTATAGAAAATTGTTTGAAAAAAAAAAAATTTTGATATAGATAATTTTTTTGAAAAAAAAAAAATTTTGATCGAGAAATTTTCTATAGAAAAATTTTCTCTCTTTTTTTTTGTTATCGAAAAATTTTCTATGTATAAAAACTTTTCTATACAAGATTTTTTTTATAAAAAAAATTCTATTAACACTTTTCTATAGAAATTTTTTCTATAAAAAAATTTCTATACAAAATTTTTCTATAGAAAATTGTTTGAAAAAAAAAATTTTTTTTTGATATAGATAATTTTTTTGATAAGAAAATTTTTCTGTAGAAATTGTTTATATACAAATTTTTCAATAGAAAATTTTTTCGATAAAAAAATTTTTCAGTAGAAAATTTTTCGAAAAAATTTTTTTTTATAGAAAATTTTCAGTAAAAAAATTTTTATCTAGAAAATTTCCGGTAATAAAATGTTTATCAAAAAATGTTTCTTCAGAAAATTATTGATAAAAAAATTTTTCGATAAAAAAATATTTCTTTAGAAAATTTTCGATAAAAAAATTTTTCTATAGAAAATTGTTCGATAAAGAAAATTTTCTAAAGAAAATTTTCTAAAGAAAATTTTTCAATAAAGAAAATTTTCTAAAGAAAATTTTTCAATAAAGAAAATGTTTCAATTAAAAAAAATTCTATAAAAAATTTTTCGATAAAAAAAAAAATTCTATAGAAAAATTTCTATAAAAAAATTTTTCTATAGACAATTTTCGATAAAAAAATTTTTCTATAGACAATTTTCGATAAAAAACATTTTTCTATAGAAAAAATTTTCTAAAGAAAATTTTTCGATAAAGGAAATGTTTCGATAAGAAAAATTCTATAGAAAATTTTTCGATAAAAAAAATTCTATAGAAAATTTTGCTATAAAAAAGTATTTAATATACATTTTTTTTATCAAAAATTTTCTATAGAAAAATTTTATATATATTTCTATTTCTTGTGAAAAAACTTTAACCAAACTTTATTATAAGTTTGGGGAAAGTTGTTTCCCCAAATGGGGTAAAGGGAATGGTAAGTTCTAAATTTTTTACTGCTTTAACAAGAAATGAAGGTTTGCTAGGTTTTGCTGTCGAAAGTTTCAGTTGTATCTAAATTATTGCCTTAAGGGTCAAAACACGTACTCAATGCCTATAAAAGTAATGCTGTCTATAAAATGAGCTAACTTATAAAATTGCATAAATTTTATCACAAATGCAAAATAATTTAATAGATTTTGGAAGGTTAAAAAAGTATTTTTAAATTATTTTAATTTTTAACTTTTGATCGATCGCTGGCATCAAAGAATCCAATTTTACTATTTTCTTTATTTTCAAAAACACAAATACCAAATATTGGTTATTTTAAGTTAATTAAATGTTTTCATTTTTGAAGCACTTTATTTTATTTTGTTCTTGGAAAAATGTTTCTTTATTCCAATGTGGCACAAATTTCGCTTTAATTCACTTTGAGGTCTTTTAATTAAAGTTATTATTTTACAGTGTATTTCCACCTAAATAAATTTTACTTGGCCATACAATTTTGAAATAATGAAACTAACAACATCAAAGACAATTGTGACGTTATTGGTATAAATAATTCAATTTAGAAAAAACTTGAACGAAACTTAAAGAATTTTTTGAGATTATTCTATAAAGACAACAACGGACGGTCTTTATAAAATAAAAAAGCTCTCAGGTTTTAATTTTTTTCATTTTACTAATTCAATTTCTTTTGTTCTACAAAATTTTAGCCAAAGCGTCTTTTATGTTATAAAACCGGCTGGAGTAAATTGTTTCATTTTTGTAGAATATATTTATTCAAATAAGGATTAATAATTACTTTTTAACATTTTTCAAATGAAGTCAAAGTTAATGCCCCATAAAAATTGTTCATTAGAATACACCAGATTTCCGAACTGCATTAACAATCCCAGAATTTTGTAAAAAAATCAGATGTAAAGTCTGTTTCTTCACTTTCTGGGTGAGTTGGGACAAATGAGAATAATTTTAAATTTACTTTCCCAAATAACCCTTGACGACCTAAGTATATGGAGCTAAAGATTTCACTTTCTAAAGAAAATTTTTCTATCGAAAAATATTTCTAACGAAAATTTTTCTAAAAAATTTTGCTAACGAAAATTTTTCTAAAAAATTTTGCTAACGAAAATTTTTCTAAAAAATTTTGCTAACGAAAATTTTTCTAAAATATTTCTAAAGAAAATTTTTCTATAGAAAAATATTTCTAAAGAAAATTTTTCTATAGAAAAATATTTCTAAAGAAAATTTTTCTATAGAAAATTATTTCTAAAGAAAATTTTTCTATAGAAAATTATTTCTAAAGAAAATTTTTCTATAGAAAAATATTTCTAAAGAAAATTTTTCTATAGAAAAATATTTCTAAAGAAAATTTTTCTATAGAAAAATATTTCTAAAGAAAATTTTTCTATAGAAAAATATTTCTAAAGAAAATTTTTCTATAGAAAAATATTTCTAAAGAAAATTTTTCTATAGAAAAATATTTCTAAAGAAAATTTTTCTATAGAAAAATATTTCTAAAGAAAATTTTTCTATAGAAAAATATTTCTAAAGAAAATTTTTCTATAGAAAAATATTTCTAAAGAAAATTTTTCTATAGAAAAATATTTCTAAAGAAAATTTTTCTATAGAAAAATATTTCTAAAGAAAATTTTTCTATAGAAAAATTTTTCGAAAGAAAATTTTTCTATAGAAAAATATTTCGAAAGAAAATTTTTCTATAGAAAAATATTTCGAAAGAAAATTTTTCTATAGAAAAATATTTCTAAAGAAAATTTTTCTATAGAAAAATATTTCTAAAGAAAATTTTTCTATAGAAAAATATTTCTAAAGAAAATTTTTCTATCGAAAAATATTTCTAAAGAAAATTTTTCTATAGAAAAATATTTCTAAAGAAAATTTTTCTATAGAAAAATATTTCTTAAGAAAATTTTTCTATAGAAAAATATTTCTAAAGAAAATTTTTCTATAGAAAAATATTTCTAAAGAAAATTTTTCTATAGAAAAATATTTCTAAAGAAAATTTTTCTATAGAAAAATATTTCTAAAGAAAATTTTTCTATAGAAAAATATTTCTAAAGAAAATTTTTCTATAGAAAAATATTTCTAAAGAAAATTTTTCTATAGAAAAATATTTCGAAAGAAAATTTTTCTATAGAAAAATATTTCGAAAGAAAATTTTTCTATAGAAAAATATTTCTAAAGAAAATTTTTCTATAGAAAAATATTTCTAAAGAAAATTTTTCTATAGAAAAATATTTCTAAAGAAAATTTTTCTATAGAAAAATATTTCTAAAGAAAATTTTTCTAAAGAAAAATATTTCTAAAGAAAATTTTTCTATAGCAAAATATTTCTAAAGAAAATTTTTCTATAGAAAAATATTTCTAAAGAAAATTTTTCTATAGAAAAATATTTCTAAAGAAAATTTTTCTATAGAAAAATATTTCTAAAGAAAATTTTTCTATAGAAAAATATTTCTAAAGAAAATTTTTCTATAGAAAAATATTTCTAAAGAAAATTTTTCTAAAGAAAAATATTTCTAAAGAAAATTTTTCTATAGAAAAATATTTCTAAAGAAAATTTTTCTATAGAAAAATATTTCTAAAGAAAATTTTTCTATAGAAAAATTTTCTTTAGAAATATTTTCTTTAGAAATTTCTATAGAAAAATATTTCGAAAGAAAATTTTTCTATAGAAAAATATTTCGAAAGAAAATTTTTCTATAGAAAAATATTTCGAAATAAAATTTTTCTATAGAAAAATATTTCGAAAGAAAATTTTTCTATAGAAAAATATTTCTAAAGAAAATTTTTCTATAGAAAAATATTTCTAAAGAAAATTTTTCTATAGAAAAATATTTCTATAGAAAATTTTTCTATAGAAAAATATTTCTACAGAAAATTTTTCTATAGAAAAATACTTCTTTTGAAATTTTTTCTATAGAAAAATATTTCTTTTGAAAATTTTTCTATAGAAAAATATTTCTAAAGAAAAATTTTCTATAGAAAAATATTTCTTTTGGAAATTTTTCTATAGAAAAATATTTCTTTTGAAAATTTTTCTATAGAAAATTTTTTTTATCGATAAATTTTTTTTTTTATCGAAAATTTTTCTATAGAAACATTTTTTATTGAAAATTTTTGTATACAAAAATATTTCTTTTGAAAATTTTTGTATAGAAAAATATTTGTTTTGAAAATTTTTCTTTAGAAAAATATTTGTTTTGAAAATTTTTCTATAGAAAAATATTTCTTTCGGAATTTTTTTTTATAGAAAAATATTTCTTTTGGAAATTTTTTTATAGAAAAATTCTTCTATATAGAAAAATATTTCTATCGAAAATTTTTCTATATAGAAAAATATTTCTATCGAAAATTTTTCTATATAGAAAAATATTTCTATCGAAAATTTTTCTATATAGAAAAATATTTCTATCGAAAATTTTTCTATATAGAAAAATATTTCTATCGAAAATTTTTCTATATAGAAAAATATTTCTATCGAAAATTTTTCTATATAGAAAAATATTTCTATCGAAAATTTTTCTATATAGAAAAATATTTCTAAAAATTTTTCTATATAGAAAAATATTGCTATAGAAAATTTTTTTATATAGAAAAATATTGCTATAGAAAATTTTTCTATATAGAAAAATATTTCTATAGAAAATTTTTCTATATAGAAAAATATTTCTATCGAAAATTTTTCTATATAGAAAAATATTTCTATCGAAAATTTTTCTATATAGAAAAATATTTCTATCGAAAATTTTTCTATATAGAAAAATATTTCTATCGAAAATTTTTCTATATAGAAAAATATTTCTATCGTAAATTTTTCTATATAGAAAAATATTTCTATCGAAAATTTTTCTATATAGAAAAATATTTCTATCGAAAATTTTTCTATATAGAAAAATATTTCTATCGAAAATTTTTCTATATAGAAAAATATTTCTATCGAAAATTTTTCTATATAGAAAAATATTTCTATCGTAAATTTTTCTATATAGAAAAATATTTCTATCGAAAATTTTTCTTTATAGAAAAATATTTCTAAAGAAAATTTTTCTATAGAAAAATATTTCTAAAGAAAATTTTTCTATAGAAAAATATTTCTAAAGAAAATTTTTCTATAGAAAAATATTTCTAAAGAAAATTTTTCTATAGAAAAATATTACTAAAGAAAATTTTTCTATAGAAAAATATTTCTAAAGAAAATTTTTCTATAGAAAAATATTTCTAAAGAAAATTTTTCTATAGACAAATATTTCTAAAGAAAATTTTTCTATAGAAAAATATTTCTAAAGAAAATTTTTCTATAGAAAAATATTTCTAAAGAAAATTTTTCTATAGAAAAATATTACTAAAGAAAATTTTTCTATAAAAAAATATTTCTAAAGAAAATTTTTCTATAGAAAAATATTTCTAAAGAACATTTTTCTATAGAAAAATATTTCTAAAGAAAATTTTTCTATAGCAAAATATTTCTAAAGAAAATTTTTCTATAGCAAAATATTTCTAAAGAAATTTTTTCTATAGAAAAATATTTCTAAAGAAAATTTTTCTATAGAAAAATATTTCTAAAGAAAATTTTTCTATAGAAAAATATTTCTAAAGAAAATTTTTCTATAGAAAAATATTTCTAAAGAAAATTTTTCTATAGAAAAATATTTCTTTTGGAAATTTTTTTACAGAAAAATATTTCTTCTGGAAATTTTTTTACAGAAAAATATTTCTTTTGAAAATTTTTCTATAGAAAAATATGTCTTGAAAATTTTTCTATTGAAAAATATTTCTATAGAAAATTTTTCTATAGAAAAATATTTCTAAAGAAAATGTTTCTATAGAAAAATATTTCTTTTGAAAATTTTCTATAGAAAAATATTTCTAAAGAAAAATTTTCTATAGAAAAATATTTCTTTTGGAAATTTTTTTATAAAAAAATATTTCTTTTGGAAATTTTTCTATAGAAAAATATTTTTTTTGAAAATTTTTCTATAGAAAAATATTTCTAAAGAAAAATTTTCTATAGAAAAATATTTCTTTTAGAAATTTTTTTATAAAAAAATATTTCTTTTGGAAATTTTTCTATAGAAAAATATTTCTTTTGAAAATTTTCTATAGAAAAATTTTTTTATCGATAAATTTTTTTTTATCGAAAATTTTTCTATAGGAACATTTTTTTATCGAAAATTTTTGTATACAAAAATATTTCTTTTGAAAATTTTTGTATAGAAAAATATTTGTTTTGAAAATTCTTCTATAGAAAAATATTTTTTTTTTGGAAATTTTTCTATTGGAAAATATTTCTTTTGGAATTTTTTTCTTTTGGAAATTTTTTTATAGAAAAATTCTTCTATATAGAAAAATATTTCTATCGAAAATTTTTCTATCTCCGGAATTACAGGACTTATGATGGAATAAGTGTAATAAATGTAATTTCATTTCTTTTAACTTAAATGACAAATTTTCATTTTAAATTTTTCTAAAATTTTAGGAATTATTTTTAAAATCTTATGGTCTTAAAATCTAATGTTGTCCTGTTTTCTTTTCTCCTTCGGCATTAATTCAACTGCAGTCGGATTGTCAAAATGTTGAGAAGATTAGCATGAAATTTGCTTCTAGGGCTTAAAATATTGGAACAATTGCTATTGCAAACACTTCCTTTTTAGTTTGTTCTTGGGAATTTTTATGTTAAAATGAAAGTTAAAATTATGAAATTGAAATGAAAATGACAATGAGAAATGAAAAAGTGTAAAAGTGTTTATGATAAATTTATAAATCAAATGAAACTTTTTAAGTAAAATTTAAAGTGAAATTTTAAATTGTAGGTAGATGGCTCTAAAATTAAACATTTTTGGTAGTATTAATTTATCTTTAAAATTTTGTATAGAAAGATATAAATGTCCAAATTATAAAAAATTGCCTTGAACAAATTTTAATTATCAAAATTTGTCGTTATATTTTGGTTGATAACATAAATCAATACTACTAACATTTTAAATTTTAATCCTTTCATTAAATAATTTGCTTTTGCTAATTTCACTTTCACAAACAAAATTAATTATTTCATTTGTAACTGTCGCATAACTTAAATTCTTTCACATAAAAGTAGAAATATTAAGCAATTACCTTGTTTTTCCTTCAAGCTGATACTACTTTTCAAAAAGAAACGTAGTTTAATAAAAAAACATTCAAATTTTTAAATGTACAAAAGATTAAAGAACGAATTTATTAGTTTCATTGCCATCTCAGGGTCATATAGAACAAAAAGGAGCGACACGTTTCATGAATAAACCAATTAACTGGCCAACCAAGAAATTTCCTTGGAGGCATATTCCAGGCCAACCAACATTTCAACATCATCAGGCGGTTTAAGGCTAATGGCAACATTAACAAAATTGTTTAACAACATTTAAATTTCCTTTTAAATGTTTTTTATCACCTTTGTTTGGTCTGTTTCCGGTTTATGAATTTCGTAGAAGTGGTAAATTAAAGAGGGTAAGGTGGGGGTGAATTCACTTCTTCTTTTCACGATGATGCCATTGATATATCCTTGAAGTTTTTGCTTTTCCTGTTTAATATTACCAACAAATATTTTGATTTTCATTATAAATTTGACCGTTTTTCTTCAAAGTTTATCACTTCCTTTTCCCATTAAAAATGCAAATTATGGAAAATGTGAAAATATGTTACTTTAAGTTACTGTCACACGGTGGGTTCAAACGCTAAAATATGCTCATAATAACAGTCTTTTGTGGGGTTTATATAACTAAAGCAAAAAAATAACTAAAGTAACAAAAACAAATTACTTGTAAATTCCACTCAATCGTCAGGCGCTTTAGTTATATAAACCCCACATTTGTCTTGGGAAAGAAAATTTAAAATTTAAAGAAAATTTTCTAAAAATATTTTTTAAAAAAATTTTTCATACACAAATTTTTTATACAAAACTTTTTTATAACTTTTTATAGAAAATTTTTATGTACAAAGAAAAATTTTTTCTATCAAAATTTTTAAAAAAAAACTTTATATAGTAAAATTTTTTATAGAAAATTTTACATATTAAAATTTTTTATAGAAAATTTTACATATTAAAATTTTTTATAGAAAATTTTACATATAAAAATTTTTTGTAGAAAATTTTACATATTAAAATTTTTTATAGAAAATTTTACATATAAAAATTTTTTGTAGAATTTTTTTAAAACAAACTTTATATAGTAAAATTTTTTATAAAAAATTTTACATATTAAAATTTTTTATAGAAAATTTTACATATAAAAATTTTTTATAGAAAAATTTTTTGTAGAATTTTTTTAAAACAAACTTTATATAGTAAAATTTTTTATAGAAAATTTTACATATAAAAATTTTTTGTAGAAAAATTTTTTGTAGAATTTTTTTAAAACGAACTTTATATAGTAAAATTTTTTATAGAAAATTTTGCATATAAAATTTTTTTGTAGAAAATTTTACATATAAAAATTTTTTGTAGAAAAATTTTTTGTAGAATTTTTTTAAAACAAACTTTATATAGTAAAATTTTTTATAGAAAATTTTACATATTAAAATTTTTTATAGAAAATTTTACATATACAAATTTTTTGTAGAATTTTTTTAAAACAAACTTTATATATAAAAATTTTTTATAGAAAATTTTACATATTAAAATTTTTTATAGAAAATTTTACAAATAAAAATTTTTTGTAGAAAAATTTTTTGTAGAATTTTTTTAAAACAAACTTTATATAGTAAATTTTTTTATAGAAAATTTTACATATTAAAATTTTTTATAGAAAATTTTACATATAAAAATTTTTTATAGAAAATTTTACATATAAAAATTTTTTGTAGAAAAATTTTTTGTAGAATTTTTTTAAAACAAACTTTATATAGTAAAATTTTTTATAGAAAATTTTACATATTAAAATTTTTTATAGAAAATTTTACAAATAAAAATTTTTTGTAGAATTTTTTTAAAACAAACTTTATATAGTAAATTTTTTTATAGAAAATTTTACATATTAAAATTTTTTATAGAAAATTTTACATATAAAAATTTTTTGTAGAAAATTTTACATATAATAATTTTTTGTAGAAAAATTTTTTGTAGAATTTTTTTAAAACAAACTTTATATAGTAAAATTTTTTATAGAAAATTTTACATATTAAAATTTTTTATAGAAAATTTTACAAATAATATGAAAAATTTTCTAAAAAAAATTTTTTTAAATGAAAAATTTTTTACAAAAAAATTTTCTAAAAACAATTTGATATGAAAAATTTTTTATAAAAATTTTTATATGAAAAATATTCTATAAAAAAAATTTTTCATATAAAAATTTTTTATAGAAAATTTTTCATATAAAAATTTTTTATAGAAAATTTTTCATATAAAAATTTTTTATAGAAAATTTTTCATATAAAAATTTTTTATAGAAAATTTTTCATATAAAAATTTTTTATAGAAAATTTTTCATATAAAAATTCTTTATAGAAAATTTTTCATATAAAAATTTTTTATAGAAAATTTTTCATATAAAAATTTTTGATAGAAAATTTTTCATATAAAAATTTTTTATAGAAAATTTTACAAATAAAAATTTTTTGTAGAAAAATTTTTTGTAGAATTTTTTTAAAACAAACTTTATATAGTAAAATTTTTTATAGAAAATTTTACATATTAAAATTTTTTATAGAAAATTTTACAAATAAAAATTTTTTGTAGAAAAATTTTTTGTAGAATTTTTTTAAAACAAACTTTATATAGTAAATTTTTTTATAGAAAATTTTACATATTAAAATTTTTTATAGAAAATTTTACATATAAAAATTTTTTGTAGAAAAATTTTTTTATAAAAATTTTTTGTGTAAATTTTTTTTATAAAAATTTTTTATTCAAAATTTTTCATTCAAAATTTTTCATAGAAAATTTTTTATAGAAATCCTTACATAAAAATTTTTTTATAAAAAATTTATTATAGAAAATTGTTTGTATAAATTTTTTCGTTAACAAATTTTTTGTAGAGAATTTTCCAAAATAAATTTTTTTGTAAAAAATTTTTATATAAAATTTTTTTTGTAGAAAATTTTTCACAAAATTGTATACTTTATCTGTTCAGTCGATAATCTGAGCTTTTAAATCAAAGGTAAAAAAAAAAACATAATTCGTAATAATTGCGTAAAATAGGAAACGCGGAAACTCCTTCTGAAGATAATGGCCTAACCAACCATCCAAACGCTTCGAGGAATTGGTTGTCACCACAAACATTTTTTTGGCCTTTATAAATAGATTGTATATTACGTTAAAAAGTAAATGTAATAGACTAGGATAAAGTGCGAATAATTTTTCTTTAAAGAAAATTTTTCATTGTATATTATAGAAATTTTATAGAATTTTTTTTTATGAAAATTTTCATATAAAATTTTTTAAATGGATTTTTCATATAAAAACTTTTCATATGAAAACTTTTCGTATAGAAATGTCTTATATGAAAAATTTTCTATAAAAAATTTTTATATGAAAAATTTTCTATAAAAAATTTTTAAATGAAAAATTTTCTATAAAAAATTTTTATATGAAAAATTTTCTATAAAAAATTTTTATATGAAGAATTTTCTATTAAAAATTTTTATATGAAAAATTTTCTATAGAAAATTTTTATATGAAAAATTTTCTATAAAAAATTTTTATATGAAAACTTTTCTATAAAAAATTTTTATATGAAAAATTTTCTATAAAAAATTTTTATATGAAAAATTTTTATATGAAAAATTTTCTATAAAAAATTTTTATATGAAAAATTTTCTATAAAAAATTTTTATATGAAAAATTTTTAAATGAAAAATTTTCTATAAAAAATTTTTATATAAAAAATTTTTTATGAAGAATTTTTATATGAAAAATTTTCTATAAAAATTTTTTATATAAAAAATTTTCTATCAAAAATTTTTATATGAAAAATTTTCTATCAAAAATTTTTATATGAAAAATTTTCTATAAAAAATTTTTATATGAAAAATTTTCTATAAAAAATTTTTATATAACAAATTTTCTATAAAAAATTTTTATATGAAAAATTTGCTATAAAAATTTGTATATGAAGTTTTCTATAAAAAAATTTTATTTGAAAAATTTCTATTAAAAATATGCTCATAATAACAATATTTTGTGGGGTTTATATAACTTAAGCAACTGACGATTTTCTATAAAAAATTTTTATATGAAAAATTTTCTATAAAAAAAATTTTTATATGAAAAATTTTCTATAAAAAATTTTTATATGAAAAATTTTCTATCAAAAATTTTTATATGAAAAATTTTCTATAAAAAATTTTTATATGAAAAATTTTCTATAAAGAATTTTTATATGAAAAATTTTCTATAAAAAATTTTTATATGAAAAATTTTCTATAAAAAATTTTTATATGAAAAATTTTCTATAAAAAATTTTTATATGAAAAATTTTCTATAAAAAATTTTTATATGAAAAATTTTCTATAAAAAATTTTTATATGAAAAATTTTCTATAAAAAATTTTTATATGAAAAATTTGCTATAAAAAATTTGTATATGAAGTTTTCTATAAAAAATTTTTTTTAAAAATATGCTCATAATAACAGTATTTTGTGGGGTTTATATAACTTAAGCAACTGACGATTTTCTATCAAAAATGTTTATATGTTAAATTTTCTAAAAAAAAATTTTATATAAAAAATTTTCTAAAAAAAAATTTTATATAAAAAATTTTCTAAAAAAAAATTTTATATAAAAAATTTTCTATAAAAAATTTTTATATGAAAAATTTTCTATAAAAAATTTTTATATGAAAAATTTTCTATAAAAAATTTTTATATGAAAAATTTTCTATAAAAAATTTTTATATGAAAAATTTTCTATAAAAAATTTTTATATGAAAAATTTTCTATAAAAAATTTTTATATGAAAAATTTTCTATAAAAAATTTTTATATGAAAAATTTTCTAGAAAAAATTTTTATATGAAAAATTTTCTTTTTTTATATGAAAAATATTCTATAAAAAATTTTTATATGAAAAATTTTCTATAAAAAAAATTTTTATATGAAAAATTTTCTATAAAAAATTTTTATATGAAAAATTTTATATAAAAAATTTTTATATGAAAAATTTTCTATAAAAAATTTTTATATGAAAAATTTTTTATAAAAAATTTTTATATGAAAAATTTTCTATAAAAAATTTTTATATGAAAAATTTTCTATAAAAAATTTTTATATGAAAAATTTTCTATAAAAAATTTTTATATGAAAAATTTTCTATAAAAGATTTTTATATGAAAAATTTTCTATAAAAAATTTTTATATGAAAAATTTTCTATAAAAAATTTTTATATGAAAAATTTTCTATAAAAAAATTTTTATATGAAAAATTTTCTATAAAAAATTTTTATATGAAAAATTTTCTATAAAAAATTTTTATATGAAAAATTTTCTATAAAAAATTTTTATATGAAAAATTTTCTATAAAAAATTTTTATATGAAAAATTTTCTATAAAAAATTTTTATATGAAAAATTTTCTATAAAAAATTTTTATATGAAAAATTTGCTATAAAAAATTTGTATATGAAGTTTTCTATAAAAAATTTTTTTTAAAAATATGCTCATAATAACAGTATTTTGTGGGGTTTTTATAACTTAAGCAACTGACGATTTTCTATCAAAAATGTTTATATGTTAAATTTTCTAAAAAAAAATTTTATATAAAAAATTTTCTAAAAAAAATTTTTATATAAAAAATTTTCTATAAAAAATTTTTATATGAAAAATTTTCTATAAAAAATTTTTATATGAAAAATTTTCTATAAAAAATTTTTATATGAAAAATTTTCTATAAAAAATTTTTATATGAAAAATTTTCTATAAAAAATTTTTATATGAAAAATTTTCTAGAAAAAATTTTTATATGAAAAATTTTCTTTTTTTATATGAAAAATATTCTATAAAAAATTTTTATATGAAAAATTTTCTATAAAAAAAATTTTTATATGAAAAATTTTCTATAAAAAATTTTTATATGAAAAATTTTCTATAAAAAATTTTTATATGAAAAATTTTCTATAAATAATTTTTATATGAAAAATTTTCTATAAAGAATTTTTATATGAAAAATTTTCTATAAAAAATTTTTATATGAAAAATTTTCTATAAAAAATTTTTATATGAAAAATTTTCTATAAAAAATTTTTATATGAAAAATTTTCTATAAAAAATTTTTATATGAAAAATTTTCTATAAAAAATTTTTATATGAAAAATTTTCTATAAAAAATTTTTATATGAAAAATTTGCTATAAAAAATTTGTATATGAAGTTTTCTATAAAAATTTTTTTTTAAAAATATGCTCATAATAACAGTATTTTGTGGGGTTTATATAACTTAAGCAACTGACGATTTTCTATCAAAAATGTTTATATGTTAAATTTTCTAAAAAAAAATTTTATATAAAAAATTTTCTAAAAAAAATTTTTATATGAAAAATTTTCTATAAAAAATTTTTATATGAAAAATTTTCTATAAAAAATTTTTATATGAAAAATTTTCTATAAAAAATTTTTATATGAAAAATTTTCTATAAAAAATTTTTTATATGAAAATTTTCTATAAAAAATTTTTATATGAAAAATTTTCTATAAAAAATTTTTATATGAAAAATTTTCTATAAAAAATTTTTATATGAAAAATTTTCTATAAAAAATTTTTATATGAAAAATTTTCTATAAAAAATTTTTATATGAAAAATTTTCTATAAAAAATTTTTATATGAAAAATTTTCTATAAAAAATTTTTATATGAAAACTTTTCTATAAAAAATTTTTATATGAAAAATTTTCTATAAAAAATTTTTATATGAAAAATTTTCTATAAAAAATTTTTATATGAAAAATTTTCTATAAAAAATTTTTATATGAAAAATTTTCTATAAAAAATTTTTATATGAAAAATTTTCTATAAAGAATTTTTATATGAAAAATTTTCTATAAAAAATTTTTATATGAAAAATTTTCTATAAAAAATTTTTATATGAAAAATTTTGTATAAAAAATTTTTATACGAAAAATTTTCTATAAAAAATTTTTATATGAAAAATTTTCTATAAAAAATTTTTATATGAAAAATTTTCTATAAAAAATTTTTATATGAAAAATTTTCTATAAAAAATTTTTATATGAAAAATTTTCTATAAAAAACTATTTTTATATGAAAAACTTTCTATAAACAAATTTTTATACGAAAAGTTTCCTTTGAAAAATTTTTATATGGAAAAATTATCTATAAAAGTTACATGAAAATTTTCTAATAAAAATTTGTATATGAAAAGTTTTCTGTAAATTGTTTTTTTATATGAAAAGAAAATTATGTAAAATATTTGTATAGAAAATTTTTGCATGAAGACTTTTGATTGAAAGACTTTTTTATCAAACATTTTTAAATAAAAAATTTTCTATAAAAGATTTTTGTATGAAGAATTTTCTATAAAAAATTGTTTTATATTTTCCATAAAAAAATTTTTTATAAAAAATTTTTATGTCAAAAATTTTCTATAAATATTTTTGAATGAAAAATTTTCTATAAAAAAAACTATTTTTATATGAAAAAATTTCTATAAAAATTTTTTATATGAAAAACTTAGTAAAAAAATTTTGATTTCTAAAATTTTCTATAAAAAAATTTTTATATGAAATATTTTCTGTATCAAAGTTTTTATATGAAACAGTTTCTACAAAAATTTTTATATGAAAAATTTTCTATTAAAAATTTTTGTATGAAGAATTTTGTATAAAATATTTTGTATAAAAAACTTTTATATGAAAAATTTTCTATAAAAAATTTTTGTATGAAAAATTTTTTTATAAAAAAGGTTTATATGAAAAATTTTCTAAAAAAAATTTTTTTAAATGAAAAATTTTTTACAAAAAAATTTTCTAAAAACAATTTGATATGAAAAATTTTTTATAAAAATTTTTATATGAAAAATATTCTATAAAAATTTTTTTTTATTAAAAAAAATTTTCCTATAATTTTTTGTTAGTAATCAGTTTTTTTTAGAAATATTCATATAACAATATTTTATAAAAAGAGTTTTTTATAGAAAATGTTTCAAATAAAAAATTTTTTATAAAAAAATATTCATATACAAAATTTTTCATATACAAATTTTTTATAGAAAATTTTTCTAGAAAGATTTTTTAATAAAAAATTTTTCATATAAAAATTTTTGATATAAATTTTTTTTTATAAAAAATTTGTGTATTATATAAATTTTGGGTATCTATAAAAAATTTTTGATGCAAACTTTTTTTTTTTTAACTTTTCATATAAAACTTTTCATATAAAAATTTTTTATAGAAAAATTTTTTGTATACAAATTTTTTATAGAAAATTTTTCATATCAATTTTTTTTTTTTAGAAATTTTTCATATAAAAATATTTCTATTAAATTTTTTATATTGAAAATTTGGCTTTTGCCTTGGATTTCGTAAGAAAAGTTTGCGACTAGCTAAAATTTCGATTGTTTTTTTTTTTACCACTGTCTGACTCTGTCTGCCTATCGTCCTTCTTCCTGTGTTTTTAAATTTATTCTTCTCATTATAAGTTTTTATTTGAACACTAATTTGAATACAAAATTTTCAAATGCAATTTCTATCTTTTTTGGTTGTTAAGGCTAAAAATATACGTAAATGAATTATCCTTGGAATTAAATTTAAAAAAATTTCTTTATATATAGATATAATTTTCATTTGATAGCCAGAGACCAGATGGACAAAGTTTAAGGTCAAATCTTCCGAATCGTATTTCTTGCGGAATGTCAAATATTTTTCCAGGAAAAAAGTTTGAGAAATATTAATTGCTTAAATAACTTAAGTGGTAATGAAATATTAATATTTCTTTACACCCTACACTATAATTGATAAAGATATAATCGGTTCAGCAAAAGGTTTGTAACTTATTGAAATGTATTAAGAGGCAAATTTAAGAAAGCTAAGCTTAAAATATATAAAGAGAATCAAAAACTTTAACGGAATCGATTTAACTTACCCCTACTCTGCCACTATGTCTTGGACGGAGTTGTTTCAATTGACCAACTTTCTTACTGAAAATCTCCTTTGAAGCATTTAATATGTAACTTAATTTTATTTCTAACATTACATGTTTTTTTAATGTAATTTCTTAATATTCTTTTATTTGCAATTCTAAAATAATTAACCTTCTAGAGACTTAAAAGCTCAACCAAAAACCAAATTAGTTAATTGACATTTTCAATTCTAGATTTATCCAGATTACAAGATTTTAAAATACCAAGTTCATTTATATCCTGGTCTAATGTTAATTATAATGAATATATACGACCACTTAACACTCATTGTGCTAACATTAGGGTAACCCATAAAATATTAAAGTTTACATTTTTTTATAAACATATACTTTTATTAATAAGACAGTTTTTTTAAATTTTTATTTTTTTTAAATTTTTTTTTTTAAATTTACATACGATTTAAATAAATAAAAAAATAAATGCTATGGAAAAATTATTTTTATAGATATTATTTCATATTTTATAGAAAATTTTTTGTATAAAAATTTTTTATAGAAAATTTTTTGTATAAATTTTGTAAAGAAAATTTTTTGTATAAAAATTTTGTAAAGAAAATTTTTCATATAAAAATTTTGTAAAAAAAATTTTTCATATAAAAATTTTTTTTGGAAAATTTCTCATATAAAATTTTGTATAGAAAATTTTTCATATAAAATTTTTTTATAGAAATTTTTTATACAAAAATTTTTTATAGAGAATTTATCATATAAAATTGTTTATAGAAAATTTTTCATATAAAAATTTTTAATAGAAAATTTTTTATATAAAAATTTTTTATAGAAAATTTCTCATATAAAATTTTTTATAGAAAATTTTTCATATAAAATTTTTTATAGAAAATTTTTCATATAAAATTTTTTATAGAAAATTTTTCATATAAAATTTTTTATAGAAAATTTTTCATATAAAAGTTTTTTATAGAAAATTTCTCATATAAAATTTTTTATAGAAAATTTTTCATATAAAAATTTTTGATAGAAAATTTTTCATATAAAATTTTTTATAGAAAATTTTTCATATAAAATTTTTTTATAGAAATTTTTTATACAAAAATTTTTTATAGAGAATTTATCATATAAAATTGTTTATAGAAAATTTTTCATATAAAAATTTTTAATAGAAAATTTTTTATATAAAAATTTTTTATAGAAAATTTCTCATATAAAATTTTTTATAGAAAATTTTTCATATAAAATTTTTTATAGAAAATTTTTCATATAAAATTTTTTATAGAAAATTTTTCATATAAAATTTTTTATAGAAAATTTTTCATATAAAAGTTTTTTATAGAAAATTTCTCATATAAAATTTTTTATAGAAAATTTTTCATATAAAAATTTTTGATAGAAAATTTTTCATATAAAATTTTTTATAGAAAATTTTTCATATAAAATTTTTTATAGAAAATTTTTCATATAAAAGTTTTTTATAGAAAATTTCTCATATAAAATTTTTTATAGAAAATTTTTCATATAAAAATTTTTGATAGAAAATTTCTCATATAAAAATTTTTTAAAGAAAATTTCTCATATAAAATTTTTTAAAGAAAATTTTTCATATAAAAATTTTTAATAGAAAATTTCTCATATAAAATTTGTTATAGAAAATTTTTTTATAAAAATTTTGTAAAGAAAATTTATTATATATAAAAATTTTTTATAGAAAATTTTTAATTAAAAATTTTTCATATAAAAATAATAAATTTTTAAAAAAAATTTTTTATAGAAAATTTTTTATAGAAAAATTTTTTATAGAAAATTCGTCATATAAAATTTTTTGTATAAAAATTTTGTAAAGAAAATTTTTTATAGAAAATTTTTCATATAAAAATTTTTTATAAAAAATTTCTGAAATAAAATTTTTTATAGAAAATTTTTCATATAAAATTTTTGATAGAAAATTTCTCATATAAAATTTTTTATAGAAAATTTCTCAGATAAAATTTTTTATAGACAATTTTTTGTATAAAAATTTTGTAAAGAAAATTTATTATATATACAAATTTTTTGTAGTAAATTTCTCATATAAAATTTTTTATAGAAAATTTTTCATATAAAAATTCTTTATAGCAGACGTTTCCATATAAAAATAATAAATTATATATAAAAATTTTTTATATAAAAATTTTTTATAGAAAATTTCTCATGTAAAATTTTATATAGAAAATTTTTTGTATAAAAATTTTGTAAAGAAAATTTATTATATATAATAATTAATTATAGAAAATTTTTCAAATAAAAATTTTTTTATAGAAAATTTTTCATATAAAAATTTTTTATAGAAAATTTTTTATATTAAAATTTTTTATAGAAAATTTTTCATATAAATTTTTTTATAGAAAATTTCTCATATAAAATTTTTTATAAAAAATTTTTCATATAAAATTTTTTTATGGAAAATTTTTTATTAACAATTTTTCATATAAAAATAAATTATATATATAAAATTTATCATATAAAAGCTTTTATAGAAAATTTTTCATATACAAATTTTTTATAGCAAATTTATTATTAAAAATTTTTCATATAAAAATTTTTTATAGAAAATTTTTCATATAAAATTTTTTTGTAGAAAATTTCTCGTACAAAATTTTTATAGAAAATTTTTCATATAAAAATTTTTTATATCAAATTTTTTATTAAAAAATTTTCATATAAAAATAATAAATTATATATAAACATTTTTTATAGAAAATTTTTAATGTAAAATTTTTTATTAAAAAATTTTCATATAAGAATAATCAATTATATATAAAATTTTTTTATAGAAAATTTTTTATATACAAATTTTTTATAGAAAATTTTTCATATGGAAATCTTTTATAGCAAATTTCTCATATAAATTTTTTGAGAGAAAATTTTTCGTTTAAAAATTTTGTAAAGAAATTTTATTATATATACAAATTTTTATAGAAAATTTTTGATATACAAATTTTTTATAGAAAATTTTTTAAAGAAAATTTTTCATCTAAAATTTTTATAAACATTTTTATAAAAAAAAATTTTTATAAACATTTTTATAAAAAAATTTTTAGCAAAATTATAGCAAAATTTTTTTCATATAAAAATTTTTTATATCAAATTTTTAATTAAAAATTTTTCATATAAAAATAATAAATTTTTAAAAAAAATTTTTTATAGAAAATTTTTTATAGAAAAATTTTTTATAGAAAATTCGTCATATAAAATTTTTTATAGAAAATTTTTCATATAAAAATTTTGTAAAGAAACTTTATTCTATATAAAAGTTTTTTATAGAACATTTTTCATATACAAATTTTTTATAGGAAATTTTTCATATAAAATTTTTTATAGAAAATTTCTTATATAAAATTTTTTATAGAAAATTTTTAATATGAAATTTTTTTATAGCAAATTTTTTATTAAAAATTTTTCATATAAAAATAATAAATTATATATAAAAATTTATCATTTACAAATTTTTCATAGAAAATTTTTCATATAAAAATTTTTTATAGAGAATTTCTCATACAAAATTTTTATAGAAAATTTTTCTATAAAAATTTTTTATATCAATTTTCATATAAAAATATAAATTATATATAAAAATTTTTTATATAGAATTTCTCATGTAAAATTTTTTATAGAAACATTTTTTATAGCTAATTTTTTATTAAACATTTTTCATATAAAAATAATCAATTATATATAAAAAATTTTTATAGAAAATTTTTTATATGGAGATCTTTTATAGAAAATTTCTCATATAAATTTTTTTATAGAAAATTTTTCGTTTGAAACTTTTGTAACCAAATTTTTATACAAATTTTATAAAAATTTTGTATAAAAATTTTAATACAAAATTTTTGATATAAAAATTTTTCATATAAAATTTTTTATAAACATTTTTATAAAAAATTTTTTATAAACATTTTTATAAAAAAATTTTTTATAAACATTTAAAAAAAATTTTTATAGAAAATTTTTCATATAAAAATTTTTTATAGCAAAATTTTTATTAAAAATGTTTCATATAAAAATAATAAATTATATATAAAAGTTTTTTATAGAAAATTTCTCACTCAAAATTTTTATAGAAAATTTTTCATATAAAATTTTTATAGAAAATTTTTCATATAAAATTTTTATAGCAAATTTTTTATTAAAAATGTTTCATATAAAAATAATAAATTTCTCAAAAAAGATTTTTATAGAAAACTTCTTATATAAAATTTCTCATATAAAATTTTTTATAGAAAATTTTTTTAAAGAAAATTTTTCATTTAAGAAAAAGAAAATTTTTCACATAAAAATTGTTTATAAAAAATTTTTTGCAAAAAAATTTTTAGTATAAAATTTCTCATAAAAATTTTGTAAAGAAAATTTTTTATAGAAAATTTTTCATTTTAATTTTTTTTTATAGAAAAAATTTTTCATGTACAAATTTTCGTATAAAAATTTTTTATAAATAATTTTTCGTATAAAAATTTTTTATAAATAATTTTTCGTATAAAAATTTTAAATAGAAAATTTTTCATATAAAAATTTTGGAAAGAAAATTTTTTAAAAAAAATTTTTAATAAAAAAATTTTTTTATATAAAATTTTTTACAGAAAATTTATCGTATAAAAGATTTTGTAGAAAATATTTCATATATATTTTGTATAGAAAATTTTTTATATAAACTTTTTTACAGAAAATTTTTTATATACATTTTTTTATAGAAAATTTTTCATATAAAAATTTTGTTATAGAAAATTTTTGTTGTAAAATTTTGTTATAGAAAATTTTCTTATAAAATTTATTGGTCGAAAATTTTCTTATAAAATCTTTTAGTCGAAAATTATTCATATGAAAATTTTGCAAAGAAAATTTTTCACATAAAAATTGTTTATGAAAAATTTTTCGCATAAAATGTTTTAATAGGAAATCTCTCATATAAAGATTTTTTTTGGAAAATTTTTTGTTAAGAAAATTTTTTAATGAAAATTTTTTTACAAATAAAAACTTTTGATAGAAAATATTTTATATAGGTACAAATATTTTTCATATAAAAATTTTTTATAGAAGATTTTTCATATACATTTTTTTTATAGAATTTTTTTTTTTAATAAATTCTTGTTTTATAGAAAATTTTTCATATAAAGTTTTGATATAGAAATTTTTCTTATAAAATTTTTTGATCAAAAATATTTCATATAAAAATTTTGGAAAGAAAATTTTTCACATCAAAATTTTTAATAGAAAATTTTTTTATAGAAAATTCATATAAAAATTTTGTAATGGAAAATTTTTCTTATAAATTTATATTTATAAATAATATTATAAATTTTTCGTATGAAACTTTTTTATAGAAAATTTTTCGTATAAAAGTTTTTAATAGAAAATTTTTGATCACAAATTTTTCATATACAAATTTTGGGAAGAAAATTTTTCATATAAAATTTTTTTATAGAAAATTTTTCATATAAAATTTTTTTATAGAAAATTTTTCATATAAAATTTTTGTATAGAAAATTTCTCATATAAAATTTTTTATAGAAAATTTAACATATTAAAATTATATAAAAATTTTTGATAGAAAATTTTTCATATAAAAAGTTTTTGTA
Source organism: Stomorhina lunata (assembly GCA_933228675.1). NCBI lineage: Eukaryota > Metazoa > Arthropoda > Insecta > Diptera > Rhiniidae > Stomorhina > Stomorhina lunata. Next base: position 17,972,387 of record OW121744.1, read on the forward strand.
GAAAATTTCTCATATAAAATTTTTGATAGAAAATTTTTCATATATATTTTTTTAAAGAACATTTTTTATATAAATCTTTTTTTATAGAAAATTTTTCATATACAGTTTTTTTATAAAAATTTTTATAAACAAATTTTTTATAGAAAATTTTTCATATAAAAATTTTGATATTGAAATTTTTTCTTATACAATTTTTTGATCGAAAATTATTCATATAAAAATTTTGCAAAGAAAATTTTTCACATAAAAAATTTTTATATAGAAAAAATTGTTATTCATAAAAAATATTTTATAGAAAATTTTTCGTATAATAATTTTTAATACAATGATCAAAAATTTTTCATATGAAAATTTTGGAAAGACAATTTTTCAGTTAAAAATTTTTTATACAAAAATGTTTAATTAAAAATTTTTTATAGAAAGATTTTTTTTACATACAAATTTTCATAGAAAATTTTTCATATAGAGTTTTAAGGAAATTTTTTCATCAACAAATTTTTTATGGATTTATTTTTGTATAAACATTTTTTAAAGAAAATTTTTCATATAAATAATTTTTCATGAAAAATCTTTTATAGAAAATTTTCATATACAAATTTTCTATAAAAAAATTTATTGATAAAAATTTTCATATAAAAATTTTTGATAAAATTTTTTTTTATGTACAAATTTTTTATATCAAAATTTTTGATAGAAATTTTCATATAAAAATTTTTAATAAAATTTTCGTATAAAAATTTTTAATAAAATTTTTTTTTTATGTACAAATTTTATATATACAAATTTTTGATAAAAAATTTTTTGTGGTAAAATTTTTGTATAGAAAAATTTTCATGCAAAAATTTTTGATAGAAAACTTTTCATACAAAAATTTTTCGATCAAAAATTTTTCATACAAAAATTTTTGATAGAAAATTTTTCACATAAAAATTTTTTAAAGAAAATTTTTCATATGATTTTGTTTGCACCACTGTGCAACTTTTTTAAATTTCCTACATAGCTCATGTACATATGTTTTAAAACTTCGTATGTGTTCGAATTCAACTGCTTAGGACCTTCTAGTACATAAAAGTTATTTACGTACTTGTTTACTATTTAGTTGCAAAGTTTTCGAAAAAACGACAAGTTTTTTTTTCGAACTTATGCCAGTACTTGCAAGTTTTTGCACTTACTTTTTTTAGAAATGTTTATTTTTAAATTAAATTTATTTATTGTTGTACTTAAAATTGAAAAAGTCGATGCATGTGAAGTAAATACAAAAGTTGAAAGGAAAGACCAATATTGATCATCATTTCTGTTTTTCTACCACTTGTGGCAGAAGATGTTGTTATTATAAATAAAATTATATTGTACTGAACATCACTGTTCTAAACAGGTGTTGCCCGGTTTAGATAGAAAACTTCCTCTTATACTAGTGGCACTGTCACTTGTGTGCTAGGGTGGGGCGAAAAATATTCTTTTTTGAAATTCGATTCTCATATAAAAATTTTTGATAGAAAATTTCTCATATAAAATGTTTTAAAGAAAATTTTTCATATAAAAATTTTTTATAGAAAATTTCTCATATAAAATTTGTTATAGAAAATTTTTTTATAAAAATTTTGTAAAGAAAATTTATTATATATAAAAATTTTTTATAGAAAATTTTTGGTATAAAAATTTTGTAAAGAAAATTTATTGTATAAAAATTTTGTAAAGAAAATTTTTTATAGAAAATTTTTCATTTAAAAATTTTTTATAAAAAATTTCTGAAATAAAATTTTTTATAGAAAATTTTTCATATAAAATTTTTGATAGAAAATTTCTCATATAAAATTTTTTATAGAAAATTTCTCAGATAAAATTTTTTATAGACAATTTTTTGTATAAAAATTTTGTAAAGAAAATTTATTATATATAAAAATTTTTTGTAGTAAATTTCTCATATAAAATTTTTTATAGAAAATTTTTCATATAAAAATTCTATATAGCAAACTTTTCCATATAAAAATAATAAATTATATATAAAAATTTTTTATATAAAAATTTTTTATAGAAAATTTCTCATATAAAATTTTTTATAGAAAATTTCTCATGTAAAATTTTTTATAGAAAATTTTTTGCATAAAAATTAAAAAAAAATAAAATAAGTTGCACTGAAAAAAAAATTGTCTTCCTAGGTCAATGTCCTAAGTTGGCGCAAATGATATTTATTTGTAGGACCCATTTGTATGGTAGAAAAATGGGAGTTTTTTTGGTTTTAGCAAAATTTGAACCAATAAAGGATTTTGGAAAATAACACTTCTCTGGACTTGCTCTAGGCAATAGCGCAAAAGGTGCTAATGCTGCGCTTAAAATTCTTGGAAGACTTAGGCGATCTAGATTGACCAACTTAAGTTGTTCAATATTATTCTCACGAACTTTTACTACTACACTCGTACCTAAGAAATCTTCTACAAACTTTCTAAAAGTCCTTAAGCTAAATAGAAAAGTACATACATAGTTTTTAACTTTTCTAGTCATATAAAGAAAACTTAATAATGCAGTTGCTTTAGAAAATAACGCACATGTTCTCACTTTAACGAATTCAGTTAAAAAATATTCTAGTTAACATATTTTTGAATTTTTAAGAAGTAGTACTTAAATTTTTGTAAAACAGAATAAGAGTGAAAGTGTACCCTACACCAGTAAAGGTGGAAGGGGTATGTTATTTTTATAAACACTGAAATATTGGACTAATGCAGGCCTGCCAGATTTGCCGATTTATCGCCATTTTGGTGATTTTTGACCTGAATAATGGTTATGCAGATTTTGGCCTGAAAATTGGCGATTTTTGAGATTATTTCGGAAACAAACTTAAGTTTAAATTATTAGTACATTTTTTTTAAATATATGACAAAACTGTGGTTTATTCCGATATATTGGGATTCAAAATTTGGGAACAAAAAAACATTTTTAATTAAAAATTGTGCTATATGAAATATATTTCTTTTCTATGGAAAATTTTTTCATTAAAAAAAAAAAATTTAATAAAACTTGTTTCTACCGAAAAACTTTCAATTCTAATATTTTTCTTAAGAAAATTAATTAATTTAAAATTTTAAAATTTTTTATCGAAAATTTTCTATGGAAAAATTTTCCATTTAAAAAAAAAATTAATAAAAATAGTTTCTACCGAAAAACTTTCAATTATAAATTTTTTCTTTAGAAAAATAATTAATTTAAAATTTTTGTATTGAAGATTTCCCTTTATAATTTTTTTGGAAATAAAAAAATTTTTCATATACAATTTTTGAATAGAAGAATTTTCCATATAAAATTTTTTCATTTGAAAATATTCCCATATCATTTTTTGTGTAAAGAAAAATTTATCATAGATATATAATTTTTGAATATAAAAATTTTCCATATAGAAAAAATGTTAATATAAGATTTTTTGTATAGTAGAATTTTTAATCTACAATTTTTTGTATAAGAAAAATTTTCAATATAAAATTTTTGTAAAAAAGTTTTACTGTGGTGTATTGCACTAAGATCCCAATTTATTGCTATTATTTATTATTGTAATAAATAGTTTTTTGATAAAACCAAAAAATGTTGGTGGGGAAACCTTTACTCAACGCGTTTCTATGGTTGGTTAGGCCATCTCTTCAGGAGGATTATCCCTAATTCTAGAAACAGCGAAAATCACACATTATATCTTATTCGAGGGACAGAATAAATACGAATTATTATTGTGTCCAATTAAAATCAACATAAAGCGAAGATTATCATCTGAACAGAAACACACAAATAATTTTTAAATATAAAAATTTTCCATATAGAAAAATTTTTTATATAAGATTTTTTGTATATAAGAATTTTTAATATGAAATTTTTATTATAAAATTTTACTGTAGTGTATTGCACTAAGATCCCAATTTATTACAATTTTTTATTATTGTAATAAATATTTTTTTGATAAAACCAAAAAATTTTGGTGGGGAAACCTTTACTCAACGCGATTCGATGGTTGGTTAGGCCATCTCTTCAAGAGGATTATCCCCAATTCTAGACAGAACGAAAACCACACATTATATCTTATTTGAGGGACAGAATAAATACGAATTATTATTGTGTCCAACAAATATCAACATAAGCGAAGATTATCATCTGAATAGAAACACACACACATTTATCGGTTTAATTTTTTCTTACCTCCCACAATTTTTTGTATAGAAGAATTTTTAATATAAAATTTTTTGTATAGAAGAATTTTTAAAACAAAATTTTTTGTCTAGAAGAATTTTTAATATAAAACTTTTTGTATATAAAAATTTTCAACATAAAATTTTTTGTATAGATAAATTTTCAATATGAATTTTTTCTTTTAGAAAAAATTTCAGTATAAAATTTTTTCTAAAAAAAAATTTTCAATGAATATTCTTTTAATATTCGGCCATACAATTTCGGTTTTCTTGCCGATTTCTCAAAATTTACTGCCGATTCTTTTGAAAAAATATGCCGATTTTCCACAAAAATTTTCAAGCAGCCCTGGACTAATGTCATTCTTTAAGATCACATACTGACTTGATTAAAAAAACTAAATTTGGTTATATAAAATTTTATTGTTTTTAATATATGGTTAATACCTTTTGGTATTTTTTGCACCTTTTTGAGATATTGGTTTTTGAGTTATGACTTTCTTATTTAATAAGTGCAAAGCATCATCATTTAAGCAATGCATATGTATAAATAGATAGACTAAGAAAAAATTTTGTTGGAAGAACCAAAAACCAGATATATATATACCCTAGTATTAAACCAGAATAAATACGAATTATAATGTTTTGAAAACCACAAAAGCACACAGCGGGAATAGCTAGAAGAGCATTACGCACACAAAAAGAAATATTTTTTTTTTTGTAACCAAGTCAATGGTTTCTGTGTTAAATTACAATTAATTTTTATAGTTTTGCTTTCATTTTTTCTATAACGACCAAAGAATCCTGGTGACGCAGTTCCTGCTGAATATTTATGACAAACGAAATATTTTTTTATATGCAAATTCTTGAGAATTTAAAATTCTTCGTAATTGTCAGACAAGCTCTGCACAAATATTCTTTTGCTATTAACAATTCCATACAGAAGTTGGAGGGGTCTTTTGAAAACAAATAAAAATGGTAATTTTTTTATATAAATACTTACATATGGAAAGACATACAAATGTACATATGCATATTATACGAGTATTTATAGAAAAAAAACAAAGAAAGATAAATGCGGAGGTCCACAACAAATTTACTAAGTCTTAAAAGTAAAGTTATAAGGAAATGGAAAGACGGAAGAAGGGTAGCATAAATCTATTTGGTCTAAAACAAAATTGACAAATGAAGATTTCCATATCAAAACGACTTAACTGAAATAGAAAACTTACAAATTTTGAAATCATAAAAAGCTTGTTTTATAAAAAACTTTCTATTGTTAATAACATCCACATATTAAGATCTCTACTCAATTTTGGTTATAAATATAAACTGTTACGTTTTGTTGTGGACCTCTTCAACCATAGTGGCAGTTTATACGCTTATATACACTTCAAAAGTTTTACATTTGTTAAATTGAAATACAAAGAAATGAATTTGCAAATTTATTCAATTTATTGACAAACAAAATAGCTGAAAATTCATAAAATTTTTATCTGAAATTGCATTTGCATTATCTAAAATCTACATTCGCCTTAAAGTTGCACCCTTCGTATTTATTTTACTACTTATTTTACTGCATTACTCTTTAACATCTTACATTCATTGAACCATAATAATGATGTTGATAAAATTATCATATATTTTTTTGATATTTTTTCAAAGACAAAGGACTCAAAATTTGGTTCACTGGCTGTGAGCCAAAACCACATATACCGAAATATTGATGATAGGGTGATAACAAAAGAATGACTTAAGTGTAAAACAATTGATATAAATTCTAAAAGTGATACTAAAATTTTGCTATATCAGCTAAACGATTAAAAAATCAATTCAATTAGCTGACGTTAGAAATTTAAGAAGACAAATAAAGTACCGAAATATATAAAACAAAATAATTTTTATAATTTTAAAAAATTGTCAACAATCTGTTGAGTTCACACGTCAATTGAATTTATTTTCAAAATAACTTTCAAAATAACGTAACAAAAATCTGTTTACATCCAGAGTCATTTGTTTTTACAGTAAAAATTTACAACTTTTACTATAATAAATTTAAGAAATTGTAAATAAATAATCTAGTCATAACCGTCTAAAGACTACGACTAGACTATGACTAGACTATGACTAGACTATGACTAGACTATGACTAGACTATGACTAGACTATGACTAGACTATGACTAGACTATGACTAGACTATGACTAGACTATGACTAGACTATGACTAGACTATGACTAGACTATGACTAGACTATGACTAGACTATGACTAGACTATGACTAGACTATGACTAGACTATGACTAGACTATGACTAGACTATGACTAGACTATGACTAGACTATGACTAGACTATGACTAGACTATGACTAGACTATGACTAGACTATGACTAGACTATGACTAGACTATGACTAGACTATGACTAGACTATGACTAGACTATGACTAGACTATGACTAGACTATGACTAGACTATGACTAGACTATGACTAGACTATGACTAGACTATGACTAGACTATGACTAGACTATGACTAGACTATGACTAGACTATGACTAGACTATGACTAGACTATGACTAGACTATGACTAGACTATGACTAGACTATGACTAGACTATGACTAGACTATGACTAGACTATGACTAGACTATGACTAGACTATGACTAGACTATGACTAGACTATGACTAGACTATGACTAGACTATGACTAGACTATGACTAGACTATGACTAGACTATGACTAGACTATGACTAGACTATGACTAGACTATGACTAGACTATGACTAGACTATGACTAGACTATGACTAGACTATGACTAGACTATGACTAGACTATGACTAGACTATGACTAGACTATGACTAGACTATGACTAGACTATGACTAGACTATGACTAGACTATGACTAGACTATGACTAGACTATGACTAGACTATGACTAGACTATGACTAGACTATGACTAGACTATGACTAGACTATGACTAGACTATGACTAGACTATGACTAGACTATGACTAGACTATGACTAGACTATGACTAGACTATGACTAGACTATGACTAGACTATGACTAGACTATGACTAGACTATGACTAGACTATGACTAGACTATGACTAGACTATGACTAGACTATGACTAGACTATGACTAGACTATGACTAGACTATGACTAGACTATGACTAGACTATGACTAGACTATGACTAGACTATGACTAGACTATGACTAGACTATGACTAGACTATGACTAGACTATGACTAGACTATGACTAGACTATGACTAGACTATGACTAGACTATGACTAGACTATGACTAGACTATGACTAGACTATGACTAGACTATGACTAGACTATGACTAGACTATGACTAGACTATGACTAGACTATGACTAGACTATGACTAGACTATGACTAGACTATGACTAGACTATGACTAGACTATGACTAGACTATGACTAGACTATGACTAGACTATGACTAGACTATGACTAGACTATGACTAGACTATGACTAGACTATGACTAGACTATGACTAGACTATGACTAGACTATGACTAGACTATGACTAGACTATGACTAGACTATGACTAGACTATGACTAGACTATGACTAGACTATGACTAGACTATGACTAGACTATGACTAGACTATGACTAGACTATGACTAGACTATGACTAGACTATGACTAGACTATGACTAGACTATGACTAGACTATGACTAGACTATGACTAGACTATGACTAGACTATGACTAGACTATGACTAGACTATGACTAGACTATGACTAGACTATGACTAGACTATGACTAGACTATGACTAGACTATGACTAGACTATGACTAGACTATGACTAGACTATGACTAGACTATGACTAGACTATGACTAGACTATGACTAGACTATGACTAGACTATGACTAGACTATGACTAGACTATGACTAGACTATGACTAGACTATGACTAGACTATGACTAGACTATGACTAGACTATGACTAGACTATGACTAGACTATGACTAGACTATGACTAGACTATGACTAGACTATGACTAGACTATGACTAGACTATGACTAGACTATGACTAGACTATGACTAGACTATGACTAGACTATGACTAGACTATGACTAGACTATGACTAGACTATGACTAGACTATGACTAGACTATGACTAGACTATGACTAGACTATGACTAGACTATGACTAGACTATGACTAGACTATGACTAGACTATGACTAGACTATGACTAGACTATGACTAGACTATGACTAGACTATGACTAGACTATGACTAGACTATGACTAGACTATGACTAGACTATGACTAGACTATGACTAGACTATGACTAGACTATGACTAGACTATGACTAGACTATGACTAGACTATGACTAGACTATGACTAGACTATGACTAGACTATGACTAGACTATGACTAGACTATGACTAGACTATGACTAGACTATGACTAGACTATGACTAGACTATGACTAGACTATGACTAGACTATGACTAGACTATGACTAGACTATGACTAGACTATGACTAGACTATGACTAGACTATGACTAGACTATGACTAGACTATGACTAGACTATGACTAGACTATGACTAGACTATGACTAGACTATGACTAGACTATGACTAGACTATGACTAGACTATGACTAGACTATGACTAGACTATGACTAGACTATGACTAGACTATGACTAGACTATGACTAGACTATGACTAGACTATGACTAGACTATGACTAGACTATGACTAGACTATGACTAGACTATGACTAGACTATGACTAGACTATGACTAGACTATGACTAGACTATGACTAGACTATGACTAGACTATGACTAGACTATGACTAGACTATGACTAGACTATGACTAGACTATGACTAGACTATGACTAGACTATGACTAGACTATGACTAGACTATGACTAGACTATGACTATGACTAGACTATGACTAGACTATGACTAGACTATGACTATGACTAGACTATGACTAGACTATGACTAGACTATGACTAGACTATGACTAGACTATGACTAGACTATGACTAGACTATGACTAGACTATGACTAGACTATGACTAGACTATGACTAGACTATGACTAGACTATGACTAGACTATGACTAGACTATGACTAGACTATGACTAGACTATGACTAGACTATGACTAGACTATGACTAGACTATGACTAGACTATGACTAGACTATGACTAGACTATGACTAGACTATGACTAGACTATGACTAGACTATGACTAGACTATGACTAGACTATGACTAGACTATGACTAGACTATGACTAGACTATGACTAGACTATGACTAGACTATGACTAGACTATGACTAGACTATGACTAGACTATGACTAGACTATGACTAGACTATGACTAGACTATGACTAGACTATGACTAGACTATGACTAGACTATGACTAGACTATGACTAGACTATGACTAGACTATGACTAGACTATGACTAGACTATGACTAGACTATGACTAGACTATGACTAGACTATGACTAGACTATGACTAGACTATGACTAGACTATGACTAGACTATGACTAGACTATGACTAGACTATGACTAGACTATGACTAGACTATGACTAGACTATGACTAGACTATGACTAGACTATGACTAGACTATGACTAGACTATGACTAGACTATGACTAGACTATGACTAGACTATGACTAGACTATGACTAGACTATGACTAGACTATGACTAGACTATGACTAGACTATGACTAGACTATGACTAGACTATGACTAGACTATGACTAGACTATGACTAGACTATGACTAGACTATGACTAGACTATGACTAGACTATGACTAGACTATGACTAGACTATACTATGACTAGACTATGACTAGACTATGACTAGACTATGACTAGACTATGACTAGACTATGACTAGACTATGACTAGACTATGACTAGACTATGACTAGACTATGACTAGACTATGACTAGACTATGACTAGACTATGACTAGACTATGACTAGACTATGACTAGACTATGACTAGACTATGACTAGACTATGACTAGACTATGACTAGACTATGACTAGACTATGACTAGACTATGACTAGACTATGACTAGACTATGACTAGACTATGACTAGACTATGACTAGACTATGACTAGACTATGACTAGACTATGACTAGACTATGACTAGACTATGACTAGACTATGACTAGACTATGACTAGACTATGACTAGACTATGACTAGACTATGACTAGACTATGACTAGACTATGACTAGACTATGACTAGACTATGACTAGACTATGACTAGACTATGACTAGACTATGACTAGACTATGACTAGACTATGACTAGACTATGACTAGACTATGACTAGACTATGACTAGACTATGACTAGACTATGACTAGACTATGACTAGACTATGACTAGACTATGACTAGACTATGACTAGACTATGACTAGACTATGACTAGACTATGACTATGACTAGACTATGACTAGACTATGACTATGACTAGACTATGACTAGACTATGACTAGACTATGACTAGACTATGACTAGACTATGACTAGACTATGACTAGACTATGACTAGACTATGACTAGACTATGACTAGACTATGACTAGACTATGACTAGACTATGACTAGACTATGACTAGACTATGACTAGACTATGACTAGACTATGACTAGACTATGACTAGACTATGACTAGACTATGACTAGACTATGACTAGACTATGACTAGACTATGACTAGACTATGACTAGACTATGACTAGACTATGACTAGACTATGACTAGACTATGACTAGACTATGACTAGACTATGACTAGACTATGACTAGACTATGACTAGACTATGACTAGACTATGACTAGACTATGACTATGACTAGACTATGACTAGACTATGACTAGACTATGACTATGACTAGACTATGACTAGACTATGACTAGACTATGACTAGACTATGACTAGACTATGACTAGACTATGACTAGACTATGACTAGACTATGACTAGACTATGACTAGACTATGACTAGACTATGACTAGACTATGACTAGACTATGACTAGACTATGACTAGACTATGACTAGACTATGACTAGACTATGACTAGACTATGACTAGACTATGACTAGACTATGACTAGACTATGACTAGACTATGACTAGACTATGACTAGACTATGACTAGACTATGACTAGACTATGACTAGACTATGACTAGACTATGACTAGACTATGACTAGACTATGACTAGACTATGACTAGACTATGACTAGACTATGACTAGACTATGACTAGACTATGACTAGACTATGACTAGACTATGACTAGACTATGACTAGACTATGACTAGACTATGACTAGACTATGACTAGACTATGACTAGACTATGACTAGACTATGACTAGACTATGACTAGACTATGACTAGACTATGACTAGACTATGACTAGACTATGACTAGACTATGACTAGACTATGACTAGACTATGACTAGACTATGACTAGACTATGACTAGACTATGACTAGACTATGACTAGACTATGACTAGACTATGACTAGACTATGACTAGACTATGACTAGACTATGACTAGACTATAACTAGACTATATTTTTATTATATGAATACGTCTTTTGTAAAAATCTTGAATAAATTTGTCGCATTTGCAGTTTGTGTATATAAGACCTTAATACATTAAAACAAATTCTTAGTTCAACTCACACATACTTGTATATTAAGATTTATTAGATTGTTTATAAAACTTTGCTACCATTTTTCTGAGCTTTCGACAACATGAGTGTGTATATATTTGTAGACAACCCCATAATCTGAGATTGCAAAGTGTTTTTCTTGTGTGTGTTAACTGGCAATTGTTTTTCTTTTTCTATTTATGAGAAAGTCTTATCTTTACATTAATCATTTAAGTACTTATGTATGCATGTATGTATGGATGTAATATGGGGTGTATAAGGATTTACAATTCAATTTGAAGGGGTTCCTGTTATGACTTACATGATGACATATTTCCTTGTAAATTCTGTCTAATGGGTAAATTAAGAGTCATAATTGTGGCATTAATGTGTCGATAATGCTGGGATTTTAGATGACACTTTGAAAGGAAATAGAAAAATTATTAATTCTTGAACAAATTATTAACTTGGTTGGCTTAAGTGACAAATGAGTCTTATGTTTAAATAATTATTTCATGAGAATCAGAATTTTCTTTGAAAAGAGCTTAGGTCATTGGCGTCTTAATTACATTTATGATAGATGTTCTACTTTTGGACATGTTTAACATATGAGGACATGTAAAGAATCTATTCATTTAGTTTTTGTGTTGTAATGGCTATTATCATAAATCATCACTAGATATCATTTTGATGGTCAATTAGTTTCTCTGTTACGTTGGTGCTTTGTACATAATTGACTTAATTAGAGATTTTCTGACTAATAATACATTAATTAATGTTTACATAACAATTTTATATACTTTAAATACAAGCTTTACTCTGGCATGTGATTGTGGATGTCGGTATTCAATATTTTTTTGCTTTACAAGTATCAATAAAATACTAGATCTTCGGGCTTTAATGAATATATGAATTATCTAAACTAAAAGGGATTTTAATAATTTATTTTAAAAATGTTATATTTTTTTTATTTTGTCTATATTCACAAAATGGCTTATTCTGCCAGCTTAAAATTGCTCTAGGGGCATTGAAAGTTTTTTCTTAAAATTTGCCAAAAAAAAAAAAGCTCAATATATAAACTTTTTTAACACTTAATAAGATAAAAATAGAAGACAAACTGTATGATTTATATAAAATTTTGTGAAAGGATTTTCCTCTCTAACAATTATTTTTCTATACGAAAAATTTTCTGTCGATATTTTTCTATTTTATAAGTTTCTTTTGTTAAAGCTCAAAGCTAATGGCCTGATGGCTTCATTTACTCTAGATTCTATGCTTCACTAAAGACCTCAGCATTAAGTGCTTTTTTGGGGGGTGATGAAAGACAAAAAATATTGATGATAAATTGCTGCACAATTAGGTTAAAATTACAAGTATTAAACACAACAATCTAAAGAAATGAAAGGGAAAAAATATTTGTAATAAATATAATGTTTAGATACCCAGCAAAACTCGTGATAATGACTATCCATTATCAAGATATTAGCCGACAACATATGTATATTGCAAGGGATCATGTTCAGTTACACTATGCTAAAATAAAGAGGTATTGTTATTTAGTATTAGTATTAGTATTACTGATCCTATTACAAAAGTTTTGAATGCCTTGTAACAAAATCTTTTGCTGGGTATAACTTAAAAACATTCTTCCTGGAATATCCTTTGTATTCGATAACACAGCACAACAAACTAAAAAAAAAATTCATGTGCTCTTAAAGCCACTATACAATTATGATGTATAATGACTACCTTTGTACAAAAATGGTAAAATTTTTAAATTCTATGGCAAGTTTTTTTTTTTTTAATTTTTTTTTTTTAATTGCAATTTGTTTTAGACGTTTCTTCAAATAATTAATGATAACTCAAAAACTACTAGTCCGATATTATTAAAATAAAATCAGAAACATTTAGATTTACATAGCCTTTAATTCGTCTATATATCGCGTTTCAATCGGATCAATAGTATCGGAGTTATAATAAAAAACTTAAGAAAAAAATATATTTTTTATATAAAAATGGCAAAAATTTTCGTTTTAAAAAAATCATGAAAAATCGAAAAAGGCAAAAAACTTCCAGATTTATTATTTTATCGCATAGCGACATATAATAGCAACAAAATGAGATATTGACCATAAAAATCGATTGATTTTTGTCGAATTTATTCACAATTTAGTGAATTCGCTCATTTTCACAAAATTTTAGTTTTTTGCTTGATATACGCATTATAGCGGGTTTTCCAATGTATGAAAAAAATAAATTTTCCAATTTCAAGGGGTGCATGTCGGATTATTGTGAGATTTGGTGAGAAACTTCCACCCACAAAATTTTAGTCGAATTGGACAACGTTAGCACGTAGCGCATAGGCCCCAAATCTGAAAAATAGCGTTTAAATCGAAAAAAAATGATAAATTTTCAGTTTGTGCAAAATTAAAGCTATTTATTCCCCCTTTTGCAAAGAAGTGGATTCTAGTTGTTAGTGCAAAGGCAATGATTTTTCCAATAAGTCTTTAAAATCGGTTAAACAGTTTTCGAGTTATTACAATTTTCACTGGCCATTACATGTCCTTGAGGACTTGCCGAAGACAATTTACAAAAACATTTTACTTAGTTTAAATTTTTTTATTTTTTTCTTTTTTAACTTACAATATACATGTCAACAATAAAATATAAAATTTCGCTAAATTTGACGGATATCTTCCTATTACACAACGCAACAAAATAAAAAAATTCGATGCTTTTGAAACCACTATACAATATCCAGGAAAATATAAAATTTCGCTAAATTTGACGGATATCTTCCTATTACACAACGCAACAAAATAAAAAAATTCGATGCTTTTGAAACCACTATACAATATCCAGGTACTGCCAAAGTGTTTTGGATGAATGAGAAATGTATGGCAAAACAAGTACGCGAAATACTGTTTTGGACAAAACACGTATTTCTGTGGGACACTTGTTACTGTTGAAATACAGTATCGAAGGCTGAGAGTAGGAATATTCGCAAATTGGTCAAAGATACTGATTTTCTCAGTTCAATGTCAGAAATTGAGAAAAATGCATGGGATTCGTTTGTATAGGTTATTCAACATTTCTTAGGAAATAACAAGGATGATGGTTATGTTGCGCATAAGATTCACTTTCAGAATCTTGGATGCAACATGAGCATCAAGTTACATTACCTTCACAGTCACTTAGATAGTTTTCCTGAAAATCTAGAAGACTTAAGTGAGGAACAGGGCGAACGATTTCACCAAGATATTCGGACAATGGAGGAAAGATATCAAGGTCGTTGGGATGCACACATGATGGCAGATTTTTGCCAGAGTATTCAGAGCAACACATCGTTATTCAATAATAGAAAATGTCATAAAAGAAAATTCCAAAGTTTGTAGTTTATAATATTTATTTATTTCCTTATTTTATATGTTGTAATAAATTTAAAAAATAAAATACATGAATAAAACAATGAAATACATTTTCGATCTATTCCATCGATTTGACTTAGTCACATTTTTTGGTCAATTTCCTTCGGCAAGTCCTCAAAAACATGTAATGGCCAGTGCAAATTATAGTAACTCGAAAACTGTTTAACCGATTTTAAAGATATGTAGCTTATTGGAAATCTCATTGTGTTTGCCCTAAGGACCAGGATCCACTTTTTTGCAAAAGGGGGAATAAATAGCTTTAATTTTGCAAAAACTGAAAATTTGACAATTTTTTTCGATTTAAACGCTATTTTTCAGATTTGGGGCCTATGCGCTACGTGTTGACGTTGTCCAATTCGACTAAAATTTTGTGGGTGGAAGTTTCTCACCAAATCTCACAATAATCCGACATGTACCCCTTGAAATTGGAAAATTTATTTTTTTCATACATTTGAAAACCCGCTATAATGCGTATATCAAGCAAAAATTTTGTGAAAATGAGCGAATTCACTAAATTGTGAATAAATTCGAAAAAAATCAATCGATTTTTATGGTCGATATCTCATTTTGTTGCTATTATATGTCGCTCTGCGATAAAATAATAAATCTGGAAGTTTTTTGCCGTTTTCAATTTTTCATGATTTTTTTAAAACGAAAATTTTCGCCAATTTTACGTAAAAAATATTTTTTTTTTCTTAAGTTTTTTATTATAACTCCGATACTATTGATCCGATTGAAACGCGATATATAGACGAATTAAAGGCTATGTAAATCTTAATTTTTCTGATTTTATTTTATTAAAATCGGACTAGTAGTTTTTGAGTTATCATTAATTATTTGAAGAAACGTCTAAAAAAAAAATTGCAATTCAAAAAAAAAAAAAATTCTTTTAAAAATCTTGCCATAGAATTTAAAAATTTTACCATTTTTGTACTAAGGTAGCCATGATACATCAAATGTATATAGTGGTTACTCGAGCACATTTTTGCTGTTGACCAGTGTAATCTATACATTTATAAATATTATCATTATTACTAACAACGAGTCATTTGGCTTTAACCTCAATTTGTTATTTTATAATTCCAACATTGACGATAATGTTTTGCGAAAGTAAAATTTATATAAATGATGGCAATTTGTCATTAAAAAAAAACATTTTTCTATTGTTAAAATTTAAAGTTAAGCAATCTTATTTCAACATTTATGGAAGTGCTTTATTCGAGAATTAACATTTAAATTGAGTTTGAATGAGACAACTGTAATTGAGGTTTAAGTGAGTGATAGATTTATGAGTGATAACCAAAATTCTTGTTTAATTTTTAGTCGAGGCAGTTGAAATGAAAACTGTGCAGCAAAGAGATAAGTGTCAAATGCAAAAATATAAAAATTGATTTCTAAATTTAGATTTAATAACAATTTTGATGTGTAAATATATCTGTGGCAATATGGAAGAATAGCTTAAGTCGAAAATTTAAGTTTTGAGATATTATCAATTTTGTGTAATTTTTCTTCTGCTTGATTTCTGTGAATAATTTATGAATTAATATATTTGTAACATGTTTATTAGTAAAGAAGGATGAATATTTAAAAAATATATTGTTAAATTCAAAAGATTTCGCGTTTTTTCTACTTAAGCTCTTTTTCGAAACTGAAATTTGCCTTGAATTTCAAGCGGTTCTCTTTAAATCAAAAGTTATATTATAGTTTTATGTAAAAGTTATATTATAGTTTTTATTACAGTAATAAATAAAGTTATATTATAGTTTTATGTAAATAGTACCTGGTTGACCGAGCCTTGTTTGGAGCTTTATGATAAGCATTTTGAGGAAAATTTTAAAGTTTTTATATATTTTATATTATAAAGTGCTAAAATAAATTTAGAGGAAAGACATTGTAGAAATATTCAGTTAATTTTGAATTATTTGATTTATTTTGTCCGACCAACACATAGTTTGCATAGTTTACAGTTTAACTCATTTCGAATAATTTTGGAAATTATTCATATCAACAGAAACCTCCGTCGACTCATGCGCAACAGCTTTGCTAAAGATTATAGTCTGATCAAATGCACAGTTTACGATTTAGTTCATTTTGAGTATTTTGCAGTGGCGCCACCTGAAGTTGTTCATACCAAATAAGAAACCTTTGTCTGCTTATTCGTAACAACTTTGCTTATGATTATAACATGATCAAATGCACAGTTTACGATTTTATTCACTTTGAGTAATTTTCTGTGGCGCCACCTGTCGGACTTTGCTCATTCCAATTCATAAACCTTCTTCGGCTTATCCGTAACAACTTTGCTGAAGATTATAGCATGATTAAATGTACAGCATACGATTAAATTGACTTTGAGTAAATTTCAGTGGCGCCACCTGTCAAATTTTCTTCATACCAACTAAGAAACCTTCGTCGGCTCATGTGCAACAACTTTGCTAAAGATTTTAGCATGATTTAATGTACAGATTACGATTAAATTGACTTTGAGTAAGATTCTGTAGTGCCACCTGTCGGAAATTATTCATACCAACTAAAAAGCCTTCGTCGGCTCATGCGCTACAACTTTGCTAAAGATGATAGCATGATCAAATGTACAGTTTACGATTTAATTAATTTTTAGTAATTTTCAGTGGCGCCATCTGTCGGAAATTAAAAGATGTTGCCGGCTTATCCGCAACATCTTCGCTAAAGAGCATAATATGATCAAATTCACAGTTTACTATTCTATAAAGAACATACATACAGACAAACATTCATTTGTTTAAAATAATACTAATTTTTCCCCCTTTTTATTCCCTAATTTCTAAAAGTTCCATATGTATATTTGGTACTTTTTTGGTGCCAATTGAATTCGGTACATTTTTTAAAACGCATTTAACATAATGTATAATGTTCCTATTGATATTACTTTGGAGATGTTAAGTTATCATTTTATCCCTTTTTTACCCATTTTGGCTCCAAAATCAAAAAAGTACCAAATACGTGTTTCATGTTTTTTTTACATCTATTGATTGCAGTACCAAGTTTCTTTCTATATTCTTTAGTTTAAAATATAAGAGTGGGTTAAAAAGGTGCCAAAAAAACTATTTTCACCCTTTTTTACCCCCTATCGGAGATAGTTTCAAAAAAGTACCAAACACCTGTCCGCTTATTTTCATAGCTGTTTAAAACGTAATTTTAATTTTGTTTCTATACCTATTACTTTAGGAGATATAGTGTTTTCGATTTTTTCCCCTTCTTACCCGTTTTTACCCTCTTAGAGGTAAAAGTTCCAAAAGTCCCTTCTTCTTCGACCTATACATCAAAAAAGATACCCACTGTCCAAATTTTATCAAAATCGTTAGAGCCGTTTTCGAGATAGCCATTGCTCGTTTAAGAATATAAGATAAGTTGCTTGAAAATAATGATTTTATTTTTTAAGGTCAACATTTATACAGCTTAAATGAACTTAAGCAAAATTGTTTATATGACGAAAGAAAAATATGAATATGTACAAAAAAATATGTGTACATAAGTTGTTTTGATCAATTCATTATTGATTCAAAACACTTAAGCTAAAAAGTAAACGTACATAAAATTGACAAAAACTCGATTTTTTTAATACGGACTAAGCTCATTTAAGCGCCTTGGCTTCTGTAATGCAATAAACGCCTAAACTCAATTCTCTCTTATGTCGACTTAAGCTACTCTTCCATATTGCCACAGTGAAAGTGGTTTAATATTTTCAATAGTTACCAACCAGTAACCAATATTTGGACATAGCTACCATATAATCATGATCCCCATCCCGAAACCACTTTTTATATTTTCAATCAGATAATTTCATTTCGTGAATAAGTTCAACAATTTTCCATTGATTTAGTGAATTGAATTTTGTAGTTATTATTTGGATTGTATGCCTGTATGACCACACTCCAAACTATTTATCAAGTAGATAAAATCTACAGATAATATTTTATTTAACAAAAATGGAAATATTTTTAAAGTTTAGAAAAAAAAATCCTACTTTTAAAATATATTTTTATATGTTTCGACTGGGTCTTACAAAATATGAAGTTTTGACATGAGTTTCATCTCTTGAATATATTAAAAAATGTGGGCGTTGCAAATATTTGACATAGGCAGGTGATGTAGAAATCTGAAATGAAATAAAACGTTTGTTATAGAAAATTTATGATATAATTTTTTTTTTATTTTATATAAACGAAAAATAAACTTATGACAACCTTATAAACCAAATTTTCCATACAAAATTCCTACAATTTTATTATGCTTTTATCAATATTAAAAATGTTTGTAAAAAAAATTCTTTGGAAAATTTTCTTTGAAAAATTTATTTTCAAAAATTTTCTAACTGCTGTATTTTTTTTTTATATAGTTATAGATGGATGAAAATATAGCAAGGTTTTTTTTTAAATTAACATTAAAATTTACTTGAATTAAATGATAATCTTCTGGCATTGTAATTAAAAATGACTTATGGCATATGACCTACCTTGTCTATATTATATTCGACAAGGTAGGTCATATGCCATAAATCATTTTTAATTTTAATGCCAGAATTTTTGATGACAATTGCCAAGATCCAAAAATGTTTCTACATAAAACAAAATTTATTTCGAAAATTTTTCTATATAGAAAAAATTTTATTTCGAAAATTTTTTTTCAGAAAAAATTTTGCTTTGAAAATTTTTCTACATAGAAACATTTTTTTTTTCAAAATTTTTTATAGAAAAAATGTTATTTCCAAAATTTTTCCATAAAAAAATAAAATTTTTTCCATAGAAAAAATGTTATTTTGAAAATTTTTGTATAGAAAAAATGTTGTTTTAAAATTGTTTCTATAGAAAAAATGTTGTTTTGAAAATTTTTGTTTAAAATTTTTTCTGTAGAAAAAATTTTATTTCCAAAAATTTTATATACAAGAAATTTTATTTCGAAAAATTTTGTATAGAGAAACCTTTTTTTTTAATTTTTCCATAGAAAAATTTTTGTATAGAAAAAATTTTATTTCGAAAATTTTTCTATGGAAAAAATTTTATTTTGAAAAATTTTCAATAGAAAAATATTTATCTTGAAAAATTTTCAATAGAAAAATATTTATTCTGAAAAAAATTTCTGTAGAAAATATTTTTTTGATAAAGTATTATTTCGAAAAATTTTCTATAGAAAATTTTTCTGGAAAAAATTTATTTCGAAAATTTTTTTGTAGCAAAAAATTTATTTTGAAATTTTTTTTTAGAAAAAAATTTAATTTGGAAAATTTTTTTATAGAAAAAATTTAATTTCGTAATTTTTTTTGTAGAAATTTTTCTTTAGAAAAAATTTTGATTTTGAAGATTTTTCTGTAGAAAAATTTTATTTTGGAAAAAATTTTAAAGAAAAAATTTTTCTTCGAAAATTTTTAATAGAAAAAAATTTTATTTCGAAAATATTTCTATAGAAAAAAAATTATTTCCAAAATCTTTCTGTAGAAAAAATTTTATTTCGAAAATTTTTCTGTGGAAAAAATTTTATTTCGAAAATTTTTCTGTGGAAAAAATTTTGTTTAAAAAATGTTTCTATTGAAAAATTTTATTTTGAAAATTTTCCATAGAAAAATTTTATTTCAAAAAATTTCATAGAAAAAATTGTATTGTGAAAGTTTTCTAGAGAAAAAATTTATTTTGAAAATATTTCTATAGAAAAAATTTTATTTATTTGGAAAAAAAAAACTTATATAGAAAATATAATTTTATATAAAAAGTTTTTATTAAGAAAAAGTTTATTTTGAAAAATATTCAATTGAAAAAATTTTATTTATTTCGAAAAAAATAATATTTAGAATAAATATATTTTATTTCAAACATTTTTCTGTAGAAAAAAATTTATTTCGTAAATTTTTCTATAGATACGATTTTATTTCAAAAAACTTTCTATACAAAAAATTTTGTTTTGAACATTTTTCCATAGAATTCAAAATTTAATTTCGGTTATTTTTCTGTAGAAAATGTTTTATTTCTAAAAAATTTTCTATAGAAGAAATTTTATTTCAAAAAATTTTGTAAAGAAAAGATTTCATTATTAAAATTTTTCCATAAAAAAAATTTTATTTCGAATTTTTTTCAAAAATGTTGCTATAGAAAAAATTTTATTTCGAAAACATCTTTTTTTTTAATTTTTGCATAGAAGTAATTTTATTTTGAAAATTTTTCCATACAAAAAATTAAGTTTCGAAAATGTTTCTATAAAACAAATTTAATTTTTAAAAGTTTCTTGTAGAAAGAATTTTATTTCGAAAATTTTTCTGTAAAAAAAAAAATGATTTCGAAAAAGTTTCTATACAAAAATTTTATTTCGAAAATTTTTCTAAAAAAATAATTTATTTCAAAAATTATTCTGTTGAAAAATGTACAAAGAAAAAAATTAATTTAGAAAATTTTCCATAGAAACAGATGAATTTCGAAAATTTGTCTATAGAAAAAATTTTATTGACTTCGAAAAATTTCTTTCGAAAAAAATTTATTTAGAAAATATTTTATTACAGAAATTTAAAAAAAATTCAATTAAAAAAATTTTTACTTCGAAATTTTTTTTTCTAAAAATTGGAAAATATTTTATTTCGAAATTTTCCATAGAAAATTTTCCATAATAAATTTTATTTCGAAAATTTTTCATAGAAAAAAGAAGAAATTTTTATTTCGTAAAATTAAGAAAAAATTTTATTTCAAAAATTTTTCCATAGAAAAAATTTTATTTTGAAATTTTTTCAAAAATTTTACTTCGAAAAATTTTTGTATAGAAAAAATTTTATTTTGAAAAATTTTCCATACAAAAAATTATATTTCGAAAATTTTTCTATAGAACAAATTTAATTTTGAAAAGTTTTTTTTTGGAAGATATTTTATTCCAAAAAATTTTCTTGAGAAAAAAATTTATTTAAAAAAATTTTCTGTAGAAAAAATTGTGTTTTTTTCTATAGAAAAAAGAAATTTTTATTTCGTAAAATTAAGAAAAAATTTTAATTTACAAATTTTTCAATATCAAAAATTTTTTTTCAAAAATTTTTCCATAGAAAAAATTTTATCTTGAAATTTTTCCAAAAATTTTGCTTCTTGTATAGAAAAAATTTTATTTTGAAAAATTTTCCATACAAAAAATTAAATTTCTTAAATTTTTCTATAGAACAAATTTAATTTGAAGTTCTTTTTTTTAAAAAAATTATTTTTAAAAATTTTCTGTAGAAAAAATTTATTTTAAAAAATTTTCTGTAGAAAAAATTTTATTTTGAACATTTTTTTATAGAAAAAATTTAATTTTGAAAATTTTTGTATAGAAAAAATTTTACTTTAAAAACTTTTCTGTAGAAAAAATTTAGTTTCAAAAAATTTTGTACAGAAAAAATTTATAAAACATTTTTTTTTATAGAAAAAATTTTATTTCAAAAATTTTTTTGTCGAAAAAATTTATTGTTGTAAATTTTCTTGAAAAATTTTATTTTGAAAAATTTTCCATAGGAAAAATTTAATTTCGAAAATTTTTCTATTGAAAAAAAAAATTGTTTTGAAAATTCGATATAATTCGATATAATTTTTTTTTTTATAGAAAAATTGTATGTCGAAAATTATTGTATAGAAGAAATTTTATTTCGAAAAATTTTGTGTAGAAACAATTTTATTTCGAAAATTATTCCATAGAAAAAATGTATTTCCAAAAATTTTCTATAGCAGAAATTTTATTTAGAAATAAAGTTTATTTTGAAAATATTTCGATCCAAAAAAATTTCTTTCGAAAAATTTCGTATAGAAAAAAAATTTTAAAATTTTTCTTTAATTTTTTTTCAAATTTTTTAAAATGTAAATACAAATTTTTCAATAAAAAAGTTTTATTTCGAAAATTCTATATCCAACATTTTTATATCGTCTTAAGATAAAAGGCCGAACTAAAATAATACTCCTAAACGATTTTAGGGATTTTAATTTAAGTAAATATCTAAGATTTAAAAATTTTAAGATTGTCAAAATTAAAATTTTTTAACTTTTTGGTTTTTTATCTCTTCTTTGTTTTAAATAAAACTTTTTATGAAATTTATACCTATTAAATTTTGTATATATTTAAAATTTATTAAAGAAAAGTTTCTTGGAAAATTATGATATTAGACACATGAATTTTCTAAAACTAAATCCCTTTTCAACACACATTAGCTAATAAATTTCCCAGGTATTTTAACTGTAGTTTTATATAAGTTTCCACATCCCCCCTACACTTTCAATGCAAAAACAAAAAACTTAGATAAAGTTAAGAACAAACACCAGCCAAATCTCCTGCGATAAACATTTGTGGTTTCTTGATATATTTTGCAATTATCGTTAATAGAAGATTTTGTACATAAACAAAAAGTTTGGAAACTTAGCAAATACACGAACTGAACCATGCCCCCAATATACCAGAGTAATATTAAAGTTCTTATATTCTGCCAAAACGCCAAAGAACCAACAATGAAGAAGACACATCAAAATTGAGCCAATGAATGAGGGACAACATAAATATTAGGGGGTAAAAAAAGAGAATAAAATATTTAATGAAAATCTCCAGAAAAAAAAAACGGTAATTGAAAAGTGACAGTAAAAGAATAAAGGAAATAAAATAAAATTACATATGTATATGAATGTCGTATATCGTATTCCATAAAATCAATAATACATTAATACTTGTAAATGGGTAAATCTATGTGAAAGGGGACAAAAATCAATTCTATCCAATCGAGTCACGCTTACGATATCGCTCGAATACTCAGCCTTTTAAGCAAAAATTGTGTAACATATCTTAGGGATTTTCAAAATAATTTATTTTCCAAAAAGTTTAATAAAATTTGATAACTAAATATATCCGTTTTTTTGTCAAAACATTAAAGTTTAAATTAAACTATTTTACTATAGGGGAACTTTGGACATATAACTTATACTGTAGTAAACCTTATTTATCTATCTTCTATTTTCTATCTTCTTCTTCTGTCTATCTTCTTCTTCGTCTATCTTCTTCTTCTATATATCTATAAAAAAATGTTCGCGTCTGTTTGTATGTTGTTTGTTGGGAAGGATCTCCAAAACTAGCCGACCGATTTTTCTGAAATTTTGACTATAGGCCCCACCGGTGGTGACTATAGGCCCCACCGAAATCTCAAGTGGGCGTGACCCCTCCCGTATAACTCATATATTAAAAATGACAAATGTTGGCTACAGAGAGGCCCGATTTTTCTGAAATTTTGACAGTATGATAAGGTGTGACCGGTGGTAAAAATAGGTTATTTTTCGAAATTGTAAGTGGGCGTGCCCCTCCCATTAAGTCATATATTAAAAATGACAAATATGGATGACCCTGCGGACCAATTTTTCTGAAATTTTGACAGTATGGTAAGGTGTGACCAGTGTTTAAAATAGGCTAAGTTTTTTTTTCGAAATCTCAAGTGGGCGTGACCCCTCCCATATAGTCTATATATCTATAAAAAAATGTCCTCGTCTGTTTGTTGTTTGTTGGGAAGGATCTCCAAAACTAGCAGACCGATTTTTCTGAAATTTTGACAGTGTGGTATAGTGGGGCCGGTGGTGACTATAGGCTAAATTTTTTTTCGAAATCTCAAGTGGGCGTGACCCCTCCGATATAGTCTATATATCTATAAAAAAAATGTCCGCGTCTGTTTGCATGTTGTTTGTTGGGAAGGATCTCCAAAACTAGCCGACCGATTTTTCTGAAATTTTGACAGTGTAGTATAGTGGGGCCGGTGGTGACTATAGGCTAAATTTTTTTTCGAAATCTCAAGTGGGCGTGACCCCTCCGATATAGTCTATATATCTATAAAAAAATGTCCGCGTCTGTTTGTATGTTGTTTGTTGGGAAGGATCTCCAAAACTAGCAGACCGATTTTTCTGAAATTTTGACAGTGTAGTATAGTGGGGCCGGTGGTGACTATAGGCTAAATTTTTTTTCGAAATCTCAAGTGGGCGTGACCCCTCCCATATAGTCTATATATCTATAAAAAAATGTCCGCGTCTGTTTGTATGTTGTTTGTTGGGAAGGATCTCCGAAACTAGCTGACCGATTTTTCTGAAATTTTGACAGTGTGGTATAGTGGGGCCGGTGGTGACTATAGGCTAAATTTTTTTTCGAAATCTCAAGTGGGCGTGACCCCTCCCATATAGTCTATATATCTATAAAAAAATGTCCGCGTCTGTTTGTTGTTTGTTGGGAAGGATCTCCGAAACTAGCTGACCGATTTTTCTGAAATTTTGACAGTGTAGTATGGTGGGGCCGGTGGGGACTATAGGCCCCACCGAAATCTCAAGTGGGCGTGACCCCTCCCATATAACTCATATATTAAAAATGACAAATATAGGCTACCGAGAGGCCCGATTTTTCTGAAATTTTAACAGTATGTTAAGGTGTGACCGGTGGATAAAATAGGTCAGATTTTTTTTTAAATCTCAAGTGGGCGTGACCCCTCCCATATAAGTCAAAAATTAAAAATGTCAAATATGAATGACCGACAATCCCGATTTTTCTGAAATTTTGACAGTATGGTAAGGTGTGACCGGTGGTAAAAATAGGTTATTTTTCGAAATTGTAAGTGGGCGTGCCCCTCCCATTAAGTCATATATTAAAAATGACAAATATGGATGACTCTGGGACCAATTTTTCTGAAATTTTGACAGTATGGTAAGGTGTGACCAGTGTTTAAAATAGGCTAAGTTTTTTTTTTGAATCTCAAGTGGGCGTGACCCCTCCCATATAAGTGAAATACTAAAAATGACAAATATGGATGATCCTGAGGACCGATTTTTCTAAAATTTTGACAGTATGATAAGGTGTGACCGGTGGTTAAAATAGGTAAGGTTTTTTTTCAGAAATCTCAAGTGGGCGTGACCCCTCTTATATAACTCATATATAAATAATGACAAACATAGATGACCGACCGGACCGATTTTTCTGAAATTTTGACAGTATGTTAAGGTGTGACCGGTGGGTACAGTAGGTCAGGTTTTTTTTTGAAATCTCAAGTGGGTATGACCCCTCCCATATATATCAAATATTTAAAATGACAAATATGGATGACCGAACTGACCGATTTTCCTAAAATTAAGACAGTATGGTAAGGTGTGACCGGTGGTTTAAATAGGCAGGGTTTTTTTCTGAAATCTCAAGTGGGCACTGACCCTCCCATATAACTCATATATTCAAAATATGGACAGAGTATGTTAAGATTTTAAAATAGGCAAAATTTTGTTGTAAATCATAAGTGGGCGTGACCCCTCCCACATAAGTCAAATATTCAAAATGACATACATGGATAACCCTTAGGATCCATTTTTCTGAAATTTTGACAGTATATTAAGGTGTGACTGGCGGGTAAAATGGTCCAGGTTTTTTTTTTTTAATTTCAAGTGGGCGTGACCCCTCCCATATAAGTCAAATATTAAAAATGACAAATATGGATGAACGAGCCTACCGATTTTTGATTCATTTTTACAGTATATAAGGAGTTGACGGTGGGTAAAAAAGGCTATGTTTTTATTTTTGGAAATCTCAAATGGGCGTGACCCCTCCCATATAAGTCAACTATTAAAAATGACAAATATGGTGACCGATATTTCAGAAATTTTGATTGTGTATGTGTGAACGGTGGATAAAATAGGCTTAGTTTTTTTCTAATCTCAAGTGGGCGTGACCCCTCCCTCCCATATAAGTCAAATGTTAAAAATGGCAAATATGGATGATAAGATAAAGACGATTTAACCCAATAAATTAAAGTTTTAAATGTGGATATTTTCATACTATAGGATAGTTTTTCGCTTTTTGAATTTTTCGAAAAAGTGGACCAACGCGAACCTGGGAATTGAAAAATTAGGATTTTTTTTTAAATTGTATATCTTGAGAACGGCTGGACCAATGAAGACAAGTTAGGATTCTACATTAAGAAATATTTACCATGCCCACTTTTACTACATTCTTTTTTTGATTTATCTATAATAGGACAACGGATGCTCGAATATTGGTGTTTGATAATAGTTTGATTGACAATTCATTGAAGATTTTTCATGATTATTTGATGGTTGTTTGATGATTGATTGACTTATGACTGTTTGAAGATTTTTAATGATTGTTTGATAATTGTTTCATGATTAACTAATTTAACTCCTTTAATTTTTCTAACTGTAATTTTCCATTTCCAAAACTAAAACAAAAAAATTCAACAAAATCTTCCAATTTCTAATGAAAAAACTTTATTAAGGCATGATAAAAATTCGTGATAAAAAACCTTCAACAAAATGCAATATTAGTGATATGAGCTATGGCAGTGTTTGCATATTTATATAACTAGTTTGATGATTTTTGTGAACGATTGATTGATGGTTATTTGATGATTGACTGACGACTGTTCAATGATTTTTAATGATTGCTCGATAGTTGTTTAACGATTGATTGACAACCGTTTGATGATTATTTGATGATTGTTTGACAGTTTTTTTATATTATTTAGATTATCCTAAAAGTATGCCACACAAATATTTCCGAAATATCTTACATTTTTATAAATATTGAATGCTGCAATTTGGGCAATGATTTATCAAATACTCATCCTCTTTAACATGAATTTACCCATTTACATAAGTATTGTATAGTATATGCTAACTACATAAAGCAACCATACAACTACATACATACAAGTACCATCATTCGAGTATATCTTAACTATATTTACCCATACGGCTCCTTTAAGAAGGTATTAGTACCAAGACACAATATCGCTATCAGTAATCCAACTAAAGTCCAATAATCATCTCCTGGATTAAGTGAAAAGCATATAAATATATGAGATTTATGTATATGTTTTCTTCATTAACATAAAACATACGAGTACACACATACATACATATGAATATATTTACATTGAATATATTGATTACATTTACCAAATAATACGAAAAGAGTGTAAAGACCATTGCTCCATATCTTACAGAATATTTTATTTCGAAAAATATAACTAAAAATGTGTAGGCGACACTTGGCGCTAATAAAATCAGGGCTATAAATATGCAAACAGTGCCATAGCTCATATCACTAATATTGCATTTTGTTGAAGGTTTTTTATCACGAATTTTTATCATGCCTTAATAAAGTTTTTTCATTAGAAATTGGAAGATTTTGTTGAATTTTTTTGTTTTAGTTTTGGAAATGGAAAATTACAGTTAATAAGTTTTTGAAAAATTTCCTATAAAAAGTAAATTTTTGAAAAATTTCCTATAAAAAGTAAATTTTTGAAAAATTTCCTATAAAAAGTAAATTTTTGAAAAATTTCCTATAAAAAGTAAATTTTTGAAAAATTTCCTATAAAAAGTAAATTTTTGAAAAATTTCCAATAAAAAGTAAATTTTTGAAAAATTTCCTATAAAAAGTAAATTTTTGAAAAATTTCCTATAAAAAGTAAATTTTTGAAAAATTTCCTATAAAAAGTAAATTTTTGAAAAATTTCCTATAAAAAGTAAATTTTTGAAAAATTTCCCATAAAAAGTAAATTTTTGAAAAATTTCCTATAAAAAGTAAATTTTTAAAAAATTTCCTATAAAAAGTAAATTTTTGAAAAATTTCCTATAATTTTTTTGAAAAATTTCCTATAAAAAGTAAATTTTTGAAAAATTTCCAATAAAAAGTAAATTTTTGAAAAATTTCCTATAAAAAGTAAATTTTTGAAAAATTTCCTATAAAAAGTAAATTTTTGAAAAATTTCCTATAAAATGTAAATTTTTGAAAAATTTCCTATAAAAAGTAAATTTTTGAAAAATTTCCTATAAAAAGTAAATTTTTGAAAAATTTCCTATAAAAAGTAAATTTTTGAAAAATTTCCTATAAAAAGTAAATTTTTGAAAAATTTCCTATAAAAAGTAAATTTTTGAAAAATTTCCTATAAAAAGCAAATTTTTGAAAAATTTTCTATAAAAAGTAAATTTTTGAAAAATTTCCTATAAAAAGTAAATTTTTAAAAAAATTCCTATAAAAAGTAAATTTTTAAAAAAATTCCTATAAAAAGTAAATTTTTGAAAAATTTCCTATAAAAAGTAAATTTTTGAAAAATTTCCTATAAAAAGAAAATTTTTAAAAAATTTCCTATAAAAAGTAAATTTTTGAAAAATTTCCTATAAAAAGTAAATTTTTAAAAAATTTCCTATAAAAAGTAAATTTTTGAAAAATTTCCTATAAAAAGTAAATTTTTGACAAATTTCCTATAAAAAGTAAATTTTTG
>OW121744.1:18006977-18056977 GCA_933228675.1 Stomorhina lunata
GCTCAAAAACCAAAATTTTTATTCCCTTATGAAATTCTAAGTCGATTGAGCGATGTCTGCTGTCCATCCTACCGTCTGTCTGCCTGTGTGCCTTTCTCTCCGTCTGTCTGTCTGCCTGTGTGCCTTTCTCTCCGTCCGTCTGTCTGTCTGTCTGTCTGTCTGTCTGTCTGTCTGTCTGTCTGTCTGTCTGTCTGTCTGTCTGTCTGTCTGTCTTTCTGTCTGTTTGTCTGTCTGTCTGTCTGTGTGTGTGTCTGTCTGTCTGTCTGTGTGTGTGTGTGTGTGTCTGTCTGTCTGTCTGTCTGTCTGTCTGTCTGTCTGTCTTTCTGTCTGTCTTTCTGTCTGTTTGTCTGTCTGTCTGTCTGTGTGTCTGTCTGTCTGTCTGTCTGTCTGTCTGTCTGTCTGTCTGTCTGTCTGTCTGTCTGTCTGCCTGTCTGTCTGTCTGTCTGTTTGTCTGTCTGTTTGTCTGTGTGTCTGTCTATCTGTCTGTCTGTCTGTCTGTCTGTCTGTCTGAATGTCTGCTTGTCTGTCTGTGTGTCTGTCTTTCTGTCTGTCTATCTGTTTGTCTATCTGCTGAAAGCACGATAACGCCTATACGAAAGGAGCTATGTCGCTGAATATACATTATAAGAGCTATGATAATAAAATTTGGTAGGTAAAAGTTTACATAAGCACTAGGTAGCATAAAATCGAAATCGGTTCACATTCAGCCATAACTCCCTTACAAAACACTTATAGAAACAGACTAAATTTCACCTAAAATACATATATTTAGACATACATATGTATTTAGACTGAGCTTAACAGGTTTCTTGGGTTTGAAGATAGACTCATCACGATCTGACTATTTAGTCAAAAAGCTCTTACTGATGATGATGATGGATGGTGCTGGTTCGGGTATTTTTCAAAAATAGCAAAACATTAGAAAACCTTACAGACTTGGGGATGAGTGTAGTGCCTACCAGGCAGAGATTTTTGCTATATGGAAGGCTACAGCGCTAATTTCTGATACCATCTCTGAAAGCACTGAGGTAGCAATTTATGTCGATAGTCAGGCTGTCCTTAAGGCGCTGTAAGGACAAAGCATTACCTCGAAAATAGTTACGAAATCTGGATTAGCACTGATAGAACTGTTACTCAAATACAGAATCAAACTGTGTTGGGTTGCAGGTTATCGCAATGATCCGGAAGGCAACCAAGTTGCCGATGAGACCACAAAACTTGGCTCCAGCCATGATTTGAGTCAGAGAGTGATAAATACAGCCCCTCCTATTTGTCACTTAGATGATAATCAAGTCTTGGATCAGCTAGGAAACCACTAGGGCCTTGAGCGAGATGGTAGCCTGTAAAACATCTAGGGCCCTGTGGCCTAAATTAGAAATTAGATATAGGAGGAACTAAGTTATTGCTAGATCTTAACAGCACAAATATCAGAACCACCGTGGTTAGTTAGTTAGTTTTCCGCCTAGCATACCAGAGGTCCCAAGTTCAATCACCGGCCAGACCCACTTGAAAAAAATAAATTTTCAAAAAAGCGGCGGTTCACCTCATAACTCAGCTAGCCACTGGTTATTGAGTATTAGGCTATGTAAAACTTCTCCAACTAATGCATTTGCCGTTCGGAGCCGGCGTTTAAACGTAGGTCCCTTTCAATAAGTCTAAAAATAGAATCGGATGCAGCTCATTGCCTGAGAGAAGTACCCCTTGTTCCAATTGGAATGTTGTTGGGGAATTATATATAAATATCAGAAGATGGATAGGCATTCTAACCGCCCACTGTGCCCTTAACTGTAGGCTAAACAGGGATAGGAGCATTTCATACGTCTACAGATTTTGTCTAGATGAGGATCCGTGCGAATCGGTGGCACACATTCTCTGTCACTGCCCAAGGCTCCAGCATTGTAGACTTAAATATCTAGGCGATAGATTTCATGTAAAGCTTCACGATTTACATTGTAGTAGTGTAAACTGAATAATATTGTAGGATTTATAGTTGGACTCAATTGGCTTGGATGAGTCTTTATCTGTTAGGTCTCTTTATACTAATTTCCTCAGATATCTTTTTACTTACTTTTCAGCCTTTTCAGTTTTCCGATAGAAGAATTTATCAATGAAGGATCACAATAGACCCTAAGGGTCTCCGAGTGAGGGTGATTCTGACACCACATTTCTAACCTAACCTAACAGTTGTCCTAACAGTTAAAACTAAAGGAAGTACATATTTTCACTTCAGAAATGGAAGTATTATGTGAAAATGTGGTAGGATCAGTTCAAGGTAATTTTCTCCCCCATGAAAACACTTGCTTAAATGACTTATATCTACAATCTGTTATGGTCAAAGGCCGAGCATATTTGAAAGATTTTTCTGTACTTGGTCTTTTCATCGAAATTGTGGACGTCCTCGTCTAACATTAATGGGGCCGTTTTTATTTTAATTTTAGCATTTTCATAGTATTTGTTATATCCTTTACCACCATAGGAGGAAAGGGTATTATAAGTTTGTGCTGATGCATGTAACGCATAGAAATATTTGTCTTAGACCCATCTTTAAGTATTCCAATGGCTTACAATCACTTTCTGAGTCGATTTAGCGATGTCCGTCCGTCCGTCTGGCTGGCTGGACCCCCATGTAAACCTTGTAATCAAACTACAGGTCGCAATTCTAAAGATAATTTGATGAAATTTGGCACAGATCATTTCTTTGATAATGGGACCATGGCTATTGAAATTCGTCAAAATCGGTCCATTATTTATGGTACCTCCCATAGGTCCCACTTCCTGGAATTGATATATTGGCCACAAATATCAATATCAAATATCAATATCAAATATCAAAAATAAAAATTTAAAACCAATACTGCGTATGTAAACCTAAATCACTGTACCAAATATCGATGAAATCGGTCCACATTTGACCATAGCTCCCAGACAAACTCTTTTCTCAAAACTAAACGAGACAAAATTCACTAAAACGCTCGTAAATCCGAAGATAATGAGAATTTTAAGTTTATTTTTTGCATACATAATTTTTGGAACAACTGTAATTAATTTGCCAAATATGAAAGTGCTATAGTCGGTTAAGCCCGACCATACGATATACTTCACCACTGAGGTCAAAAGTGTTCTTTTTCTCGTAAAAAGACAAATATTTGCTAAATTTTGCCATCATACAAACATTTTCTCACAACACATGTATTCGAGCTGTTCGTCATTTGGACTTATATAAGAGCTAGGGTCAAATGTCATTTGGACTTATATAAGAGCTAGGGTCAAATGTGGACTGATTACCTCAAAATTTGCCAATTGATTACAGTTTTTACAAAAATTATGTGTGCAAAAAATGAACTCAAAATTCTCATTATCTTCAGATATATGAGCGTGATTCGACGAAGGTTTCTTAGTTAGTATGACCAATGTTCGATAGGTGGCGCCACTGAAAATTATCCAAAATGAATTAAATCGTAAACTGTGCTTTTGATCATGCTATGATCTTTAGCAAAAATGTTACTCATGAGACGACCAAGGATTATTAATTGGTGTGAACAATTTCCAATAGATGGCGCCACTTAAAATTACTAAAAATGAATTAAGTCGTAAGCTATGCATTTGATCATGCTATGCTCTTCAGTAAAGTTGTTACGCATGAGCCGACGAAGGTTTCTTAGTTGGTATTACACATTTCCGACAGATGGAGCCACTTTAGCAAAGTTCTTGCGCAAGAGTCGACGGTGGTTTCTAAGTCAGTAAGACCAATTTCCAAAATTATTAAAATTCAATTGAACTGTAAACTATGCATTTGATCATGTGTTGATAGGACAAAATGAAAAATATGATTCAAAATTATTTTTGATTGTAAATTTTGTGTATCGTCTTTTCTCTAAATTTATTTTAGTTGGTTGGTTGATTTATAAAATAAAATATATGAAAACTTTAAAATTTGCCTCGAATACTTATCATAAAGCTCCGAGAAAGGCTCGGTCGCCCAGGTACTTTTTATCTTTTCTTTAGCAAAAATCGGTTGATTGTATGATTTGTTATACCCTTCACCACCATATTTGGAAAGGGTATTATAAGTTTGTGCTGATGTATGTAATGCATGGAATTATTTGTCTTAGACCCATAGGCTTAGAATCACTTTCTGAGTCGATTTAGCGATGTCCGTCCGTCCGTCTGGCTTGCTGGACCCCCATGTAAACCTTGTAATCAAACTACAGGTCGAAATTCTAAAGATAATTTGATGAAATTTGGCACAGATCATCTTTTTGATAATGGGACCATGGCTATTGAAATTCGTCAATATCGGTCCATTATTTTTGGTACCTCCCACAGGTCCCACTTCCCGGAATTGATATATTGGCCACAAATATCAATATTTTTTTTCACGAAAATTAAATCAAATACTGCTTATGTAAACCTAAATCACTGTACCAAATTTCGTTAAAATCCGTCCACATTTGACCATAGCTCCCGTACAAACTTTTCTTTAAAAACGCACTAAATGAGACAAAAATCACTAAAACGCTCGTAAATCTGAAGATAATGGGAATTTTAAGTTTATTTTTTGCATACATAATTTTTGTAACAACTGTAATAAATTTGAAAAATTTCGAGATCTCATATAAGTCCAAATGTCGGAAGCAGCTTAAATATATAAGTTTTGAGAAAATGTTTGTATGATGGCAAATTTAGCAAATATTTGTCTTTATACAGGAAAAATAACACTTTTGACCTTAGTGGTGAAGGGTATCGTATGGTCGGGCTTGACCGACTATAGCACTTTCTTACTTGTTTTAAAAATATAATTAAAACCTGGCAATACTTAATATAAATTGTTGTTGCTCTCCAAATCTCCCAGTTGTAGCAAAACGTACGCACTTCATTGAAAAGGACAACAAAACGAAACACATGTTTTAGGATAACGAGCCCTTTTTTTGCCACTCTCCCTCTTTGTCATACAATTTCGCCCCCTCCGTTTATTTACTGAGAGTAGTCTCGAATCCTGAGAGAAAAATTTCTGCAAGACTTAATGGGTGACTGATTGTGTCTGTCGTTGTGTGTGCGTGAGTTTTGAAATACTGATACATGAGTAGCGACTGGTCCTTGTATATCCTTTCTACTTTCTTTTTTTTTTGCAAAACATTTCATTACAAACGAACTCTTGTGAAAACAAAACTCTATACTCTAACGCTTAAATGGTAAAGAAAAGACTACAAATACAACAAATTTGTTATCAAACAATAGCAAAAGCCCAACTCATGGAAGATGTAAAATGAATCCAATATGAAGGATATAAAGAGGAACCAAAAATTTTCACATAAAAACTCTCGTTTCAGAATCAGTGTAGTGGTGAATGGCAAACGCGCGAGGCAGTTTTTTTTAACAGAAATTCTGAAAGAAAGAAGATTTTTTTAAATTTTGTAAAAAAAATATTTCATTGAAATTTTATTAAGAATTTTATGAAAATTTTGTTTTACCAAGAAAAATGTGAAATTCAAAAATTGATGAAAAATTTTACTTTAAAAAAGAAATTCAAATATCATAAAAAGCTTGAGGCTACTGTGCAAAAAAAAAAAATATAAAAAAAATAATATGAAAAAATGAATAGAAAATCGTTTTTTCTTCTGCTTGATTTGTGCGTGATAAAAATGTCATGATTTCATGTCCTTGAAGGATTTTGAAAGTTGTTCAGCGAATGTGAAAAAATGTAATAATGCTTCTTAAAAGAAAAAAATAAAACAAATTATAGAGAAACAAATTGTTATTTAATAATTGGATTTAAAGATAAATTTAAAAAAAATATATAAAAAATAATCTAAAAAATTTCTGAAAATTTTCTGCACAATTATGTAAATTTCGAAAACAAAATAAAATTTTGTTAAAATTTTAATGAATAAATAAAAGTATAAAGTGCAATTTTCTTTAAAAAAATTCGAATAGTCAAAAATTACGTCTTTTTTCAGGACATTCGAATATTATGTGTAAAATCTTACTTATAATAATAAAAATTAAACACTTTAGAAATCGTTTCTAAGAAAGTTGTGAAATTATAAAATTTAAAGAAATATGAATAACTTTAGTAATAGATAAAAAAAATTGTTCAAATTCATTTTTTTAAATATTCCTTAATCTTTTCAAATTATCCTTAAAATTTAAAATAGTTTAAAATTACACTATGCAACAAAATTTTATTAAATATCCAAAATAGAAACAAGAATAAATCTAAGGGCCCACTCTATGTTAAAAAAGTAAAAATGTAGACCGATTTTTAACAAAATTGTTTGTTTTTAGCAAATTTTATAAATTTATATCATTTTCGACTGTGAGTGTAATATGGAAACTAGGGTCAAAAGTAAACCGATTTTTTGATAGCGGGACCATGGCTATTGAAATTCGTCAAAATCGGTCCATTATTTATGGTACATCCCATAGGTACTCCTTATGTAAACTTAAATCACTGTACCAAATTTTGTTGAAATCGGTCCACATTTGGCCATAGCTCCCATACAAACTCTTCTGTCAAAACGCACTAAATGAGACGAACACCAATAAAAAAGTCTCATAAATCTAAAGATAATGAGAATTTTGAGTTTATTTTTCGCGTACGTAATTTTTGTATTAACTGTAATAAATTTGCTAAATTTCAAGATAACTGGTCCACATTTGACCCTAGCCCCCATATAAGTCAAAATGATAAAAAAAAGCCATAGTGGTGAAGGGTATCGTATGGTCGGCCTTGGCCGACTATAGCATTTTCTTACTTGTTTACAAGAAGTTATTGTATGCTAGCTAAGGTCAAAAATAGGCCGATTTGTGACGAGTTTTTTTAAACACATTTAAATTTGTAGCTATGAAAGAC
This sequence comes from Stomorhina lunata, assembly GCA_933228675.1. Taxonomy (NCBI): domain Eukaryota; kingdom Metazoa; phylum Arthropoda; class Insecta; order Diptera; family Rhiniidae; genus Stomorhina; species Stomorhina lunata. Next base: position 18,013,831 of record OW121744.1, read on the forward strand.
CGAAATAGCTAATCCAAGAAGACAGTTCATTTGGTGGCACCCAAAATAATGGTCGATTTTTTCCAAATAGGCACTGTTCTTATACCACATACAATATTAATATAGTATATTGCACTAGGATTCCAATTTATTACAATTATTTATTACTGTAATAAATAGTTTTTTGATAAAACCGAAAAATGTTGGTGGGGACACATTTCCTCGATGCGTTTCGATGGTAGGTTAGGTCATCTCTTCAGGAGGATTATGCCTATTTTGCGCGCTCTTTCCACCATTTTACACAATTTGACTTAATGATGCCACTTTAGGTTTTCCACCCAAAATTTTTCAAATCTGCAATCCGTTTTCAGTCATCTTGTCTGAGTAAATAGTTTCTGAGATAAATAGTGTCTGTTTTGTTCTATATCCTTCAAAATATATTTTTTTGAACTATCTTGCTCTAGACGCCAAATATATGATGTAAAAATCTCAAAATTCTATCGTAAAGTTCTTAAAATGGATTTTTGGCGTACAGAGCACATAAACTCAATCACTACTTGTCCTCCACTACTTGTTTATACACTTCTTTTTCTGTTATCTTTTTCTGACTCCAACTGGAACATACTGCGAGATGTTATTCATGAATAGTTTGCTACTTGCAACTCCTCATCATCATCATTTAACCTTCTCCACATGCTGGCAGATGCACCAGTGCGACAGCTTCTAACCTGTAAATAGAGTCAACAGATGCGCTTGTCGAGCGGCTAAAGTAGCAGCGATTGAGTTTGTCGCATTTGGTATTTTTTAATTTCTTATGCGAATTGGCCTCCATATGTTAAGGATTTGCCATAAGCATTTGTTTCAAATGTTTGCAGAGGCATATAGATGACATTTCTTCAAAGCATAATGCCGGATTGACTTGACATTCGTGTTGTATATTCGTAACTTAGTTGTTATTAAAGAGTGTTCTAAATAAAATATGCATTTACTATTTTAGACAAAATTTATCCATAGTGCAAGAAATAATTTATTTTTTGATCAAGTTAGTTTCTATAGATATGTCAGATACTATTATTTTAGAAATTATTAATTTTCAATAGTTATTTCAATCAAAATGGACTGCGAAAAAAAAGTTCGTGAAAATATAATTAAAACTTTTCAAAAAAATCCGTCATGGACTTTTAAAAAAATAGCTAAAAATTTGAAAGTTGACCCTCGAACGGTTTCTAATGCCATCAGACGGTATAAGGAAAACCTGAGCATTGAAAGAAAACCTGGATCAAGGAGGAAAAAAGGTCCTACAGATATTGGTATGGCAAAAGAAGTCGAGCGACTCTTTCGAAGAGCGCCTAACACTTCTTTAAGAAAAGCAGCTCGTACGGTGAAATGTTCTACGAATTTTGCACATAGAGTCAAAGCTTATGCTGGACTGAAGACATACAAAGTCCAAAAGGTTCCAGATCGCAATGCTATAAAGAACTTAGAAGCAAAAAAACGAGCGAAAAAATTGAAGTCTGATTTTGTAAAAAAAAATACACCTGTTGTGTGATGGATGATGAAACATACGTACTGGCAGACTTTTCTCAACTTCCTGGTCAAGATTTTTATGTTGCTGATAAACGGGGCAATATTCGGCAAGAGTTTCGCACAAAAAAACAAACAAAATTCCCTAAGAAGTTTCTCGTGTGGGAAGCTATTTGCAATTGTGGCAAAAGAAGTAAAGTATTTGTGGCATCTGGCACAATAAACACAGAAATTTATATAAAGGAGTGCCTACAAAAACGGTTGTTACCCTTTTTAAGAGAGCACAGAGTGACTACAGTTTTTTGGCGCGATTTGGCATCATGCCATTATGGAAAAAAGGCACTTGAGTGGTACTCAAAGAATAATGTCATTTTTGTACCACGAGAGGCAAATCCACCTAACTGTCCAGAACTTCGGCCTGTGGAAAGGTATTGGGCTCAGGTAAAAAAGGAATTGAAGAACACAGGAAAGATTTCCAAGAACATGTCCGATTTTAAGCGCAGGTGGAACACATGCTCCAAAAAGGTATCAGAAACAACTGTAAAATCTTTAATGGGAGGGTTTCCGAAAAAAGTCGATAATTTTGCAAAACCTGAGTACTAAGTAAACATTTTAATGCTTAATGATTTTGTATAATATGCCATTATATTTGCGTATTTTGTAGAGTTTTTATATTAAAAGGTTTGATTTTTATTTAAGAAAATCCAACTACAAATTTTATTTAGAGCACTCTTTAGATGACATTTCTTCAAAGCATAATGCCGGATTGACTTGACATTCGTGTTGTATATTCGTAACTTAGTTGTTATTATTTGCTGAGATTTCTAAATAACCCGGAGAATGCCGAACACAGATTTTGCCCTGTTAATACGAAATCTTAATATCTACACATCTAATAACCTCGTTATCCAAATTGATGTGGGGTGACGTATTTGCGGCATAGCCTCCAGGCATAATCTTTGTCTTGGAAATATTAGTTTACTGCTGTCCTAGATTCATTGCTATTAGTATTTCTTGAAGTTGACCTAGCTTAGAAGACATACGCCATCGGCATATTCTAAGTCCTCGAGTTGTTTTAATTGTGACCATCTACCATTCAGAGCCAAGATACATTCTTGCCTTACTCCTGTAGAAACTTCATTTAAAATTAAGTTTAGAAACTGTCGAAGGTTTATACCGTCCATTTGGTCTTTGTCACTTCGTTCAGATGAATAAGGTTATAAATTAACTTTTGTTGTATTTAATAAAAAATAAAAAAGTTAGAAAAGTTATAGCCTGACCATATGGTACCCTTTACCACTAAGGTCAAATATGGACCAACAATTTATCAAGTTTTTTTATAGTCCTCAGGACATATACTAATTATTTAAATTAGGTTACTACAACTACTACTAACTGATTTATAACTACATATTGTATGCACTCGTACATATTAAAAATTTCTTTGCTTGCTTTTCTCATCTCGATATGGGGGCGTATGATTGTTATTTAATTATTCATATGAATTTTTTATTAGTCATACGTATAGGGGGTCAATTCATTTGATGCTTAAGCTCAAGCAGTAAATGCTAGAAAATATTTTTGGGTCTGTTCTGGTCTCATATTTAGAAAACAGTTAAAATTGATTTCTTTTATGATTCTGAACATAAAAGAAGATTTCAATTCAAAACTTTAGCTATAGAAAATTTTTATATATAAAAATTTTTAATTATAAAATATTTTTATTAAAACTTTTTCAATATAAAAAATTTTCAATTGAAATTTTTAAATATAAACATTTTTCTATAGATAATTTTTCAAAACTAAAACTTGCTATTTTTTCAAAATTTTGAGATTTAAGTAGATTTATGTCATTTCCGGCTATAAGCCTAACATGAGAGCTAGGGTCAATTGTAAATCGATTGTTACCAAATTTCGGTTATCGCTTTACATATATAAAATATTTACCAAAGCAAAGTTTAAGCAGTAGAATGTTATTATCTTTAGATTTATAAGCGTTTTTGTGCTTTTCTTTGTATTTAAAAGACTTTTGAAAATGTGTCTTGTGGTTTGGTCAAATATGGGCCGATTCCTACAAAATTGGGTACAAGGATTTAGGTTGCCATAAGCATTATTTATGCTGAATATTATTGAAACATATCTAAACTTGTGTCTGTAAAAGGCAAAAAACTCTATTCTGGGAAGGCATCCCTATGGTAGGTACCCGAAATTGTATTCCGATTCTTCCCAAAAATTAGAGGTTTGCAAATTTTTAAGATAATTTGATGATATTGGTCAAAATCTTAAAATTAGTTGTGGTACCTTATACCGATCTGACTTTTCGGAATTGAGATTTTGGTCAGAAATTTTAGTATATTTTTTAGGAAATTTGAAAAAATATTGACTTTAGAAATCTAAAGACAGAGACCAACCTTTTAGTATACCAATAGGCTTAGAATAACTTTCGGAGTCGATTTTAGTCAGTCCGTCCGTCTGGACGGCTGGTTGGACCCCCACGTAAATCATGTAATCCATGTACATGGTTTACATGAGATAATCGGTCCACATTTGACCCTAGCTCTCATATAAGTCCAAATATATGTAAGTTTTGTAGAAAATGTTTGTATGATGGCAAAATTTAGCAAATTTTTGTCTTTATTTAGGAAAAAGAAGATCTTTGACCTTAATGGTGAAGGGTATCGTATGGTCGGACTTGAACTACTATAGCACTTTCTTAGTTGTTTTTAAATCTAAAATTAAATCCATATTATATACTACTTTCCTGACTTTTAAGACACAGATTTGTTTTTCTAGTGTTAACATCTAAGATATAAATTTTTAATGTAAATGCATTTCTTAACTTTTTGGTGCATTGGCGTTAGAATCGATTTGCCAACATTATATGTTTAACCCTTGGACGAACAAATTCGAAATTTTTTTCAAAGAAAATCTGAATGATAAACGGAAAACCTTTTTTTTTTTCATTAAATTTCTTTTTAATGATAATAACTTCTGTCCTTAAAAGAATTATATTTGCAAGATTTTAATAATTTTTTCCCTTGATCTTGAAAGGGTTAAGAAAAAACCTCATCATATTTCTTTGCCTCTACTCGAGGTACAGTAAATCTTTAACCAAGACTTGACACGCAAACAGAAATAAATTTAAATTTATAAAATCCTTTAGAAGATAAGCGAGATCTGGAAAATAAATGCTAAACCATAATTCATGCTAAGGACCCGTGGTTTGCTTGGCAAATTATCCTTATTTTGTCTACACAAATACTTATGTACAAGTCTTGGTCTGTAAGTTGTGTTTTTCTATATTTTCTGTTGATTTCTTGTTTTAAAGTTTATTATAATGAAAATGATAATAAAAAAGGCGGGTGCTTAAGTGTTTTTCTTTTTTTATTCTTTGTCTTAGTCTTATAATTTGGTGTCTTTAACTTTTTTCTTTTTTTTTTTTGCTTTCTCCGCTAGAAAATCCCCTTGAGGCAAAAGTGCTTGTTGTTTGTGGTTAATATTTTTTTGTTTGGTTTAACATTTTCTTTTTCGTCAAGTTTTTTTTTCTTCGGGTACTTTGAGCTTCTAGTGTTACAAGCTAAATAATTTTGGTTTTATAAAATTTATATGTCTACCCTAAAATGGGAAGGATATTAGATTTATGCTGATGTCTGTGAAAAATAATAATGCTGTTCTGACATACACCTGCAAGTATATCAAATGAATCAAAATCACTTTCGATTATATCAAAATGTGTACCAAATTTGTCTTGAAATCGGTAAGCTTTTGACTATAGCTCCTACAGTCGGAAAAGTTTAAAATAAACATAAAACTCGAAATCATAATAACCCCTCCCCATTAGACTCTATTGGGGTATAGTACATATTATATTCGGTTTGTACCCTCTTTAATACTTTCTTACTTGTTGTAGTTCTGTGACACAGTTTTTCTTAAACTTTGAATTTGTTTTTTCTTAAGCACGATATTGTTGCTTTTCTATAGACTAGATATGGCTTTGACATTAAATTTTTTTTATTTTTTGATTACTCCTTGTTTTCTATTTATCTTTTGTTCTCATTTTTTTTTTGGTCTTCATTTTCTGCTTCCGTGACTTTCTTTAGGGGGGGTTTTCTTTTGTCTATTGACTTTTTTGTTATTTCAGTTCGAGACCAACTCGTTATCTTCTCTTCCTTGCATTCATTAACAGGATGTGTAAGGAAAAAAATGTAGTCACAGTGGGTTGTGATAACCAAAAAAATTGAAAATTTTCATTATAAAAAATTTTCTGAAAAATTTTTTGTTATATGAAACTTTCTATAAAAAAGTTTTCATTATAAAAAATTTTCTATGGAAAATTTTTCATTATAAAAATTTTTTTATAGAAAATTTTCTATAGAAAATTTTTCATTATAAAAAATTTCCATAGAAAATTTTTCATTCTAAAAATTTTCTATAGAACAATTTTGATAATGAAAATTTTCTCAAGAAAAATTTTTATAATATAAAATTTTCCATTATAAAAAATTTTTCATTATAAAAAATTTTCTGTAGAAAATTTTTCATTTTAAAAATTTTCTATAGAAAATTTTTTATTAGAAAAAATTTTCTATAGAAAATTGTTCATTATAAAAAATTTCTATAGAAAATATTTCATTATAAAAATTTTTATATAGAAAATATTTCATTTTAAATATATTTTTTATAGAAAATTTTCATTATAAAAATTTTTCTACAGAAAATTTTTTACTTTCATTAAAAATTTTTCATAATAAATTTTTTTCATAACAAAATTTCATTATAAATATTTTTCATTAAAAAAATTTTTCTATAGAAAATTTTCATTATAAAAATTACTCTATAAAAAATACTCTATATTTTTTACGGTTTTTACTTACACTTTTTTTAATACATTTAAAATATTTAAAATTTTAAGGATTACAGATTTGGAAAAGGAAAATTTTAAAATAAATTTAAATATGATTTTAAAAAAATATTTAAATAGAAATTATTGAAAATACAAAGTAATAAATATATATTAACCATTAGATATATAAAATTTAAACATTTTTAAATAAAAGTTTTAAATATATGTAATTAACTAAAACAACTCATGAAATCTTAAAAAATGTAATTATTCAAAAATGTTTCGTACTGCTAAAACCTTTTAAGCTCTTAAAAGCTTAACATTCATTAAAAAAAAGTAAACCAAAAAAAAAAAAAAAAAAAAACACAGAAAATTTAATCCACTTTCCAAAATCAAAGTCATTTAAAATAAAAGAAAAAAATAATAACCCCGCACGGAATAATTTAATTAATCAACCGCTTGTCACACACGACATGAGCCATCATTTTCAAGTCAGCTACACTGCGCTTGGAATGTCTGAGGATAATCAAACCAGCTATTCGTTGCCCTCGGTGGCCTCGTCTAGTCGTGCCGCTCGCATTGTCAACTTTAACGACGAACAAAATGATACGACGACCGGTTATCCGCCGCTACAGTTGCCACCGCCAGCCAGACGCAGTTCAAAACTTTTTCAATTTCAGCGACCCCGTTCCATGTCGGCCTGGAGTAATATCAGTCATAGTAGCATGAAACTGGATGAGAGGTAAGTGTGGGGGGTTAAAGGGTTGGGTTAAAAAAATAAATTTGGTTTTGTTTTAAAGATACTAAGAATTTATTACTTTATTGCTCGGGTAATATAAAATATTCGACCATTGTTACGCTAAACAACGCTTCTACCACGATCATATAAAATTATCCATTTGTCTTCGCCCGTTTTTATAGAAAAACTTCATTAGTCTTCAACAATTTATCACTTTTTAAATAAAAATTCGTTACTTTTCTAATAAAAGATCTATGACATTTAGCTTCCAAAAATTTCTATTACATGTTTAAAAATCCACTTTTCATCATTTTACCTTGTAACTTTTTAAACTATTTTTTTTTTGTATTTAGAAAAATATTATAAATAGTTTTACTCTTCTTATGTTATACGACTCCTGCTATTTATAATATTTAAGTAGTTTATCTCTATGTCGAGTTTTATTTTCCAGAATTTGTTCTTGTTAACTGAAAAAATTTTACTTTCGGAGCAAAATTTATTTAGCACCGCATTTCTCAAGCTCAAACCAAAAAAATGAAATCTGTGTATAAAAATTTCATTTCTTTTTTTACCATTCTTTGTGTATCTAGAGCACACATTCCCTGGGGAGTGTATCTTAAAGTATTGCCATAAATATCGTCAACTAAAATGAAGAAAGGCATACGGCCATAGGTTTATGGTGATGTTTGCATGGTCTTCAAATATCGATCGATTAAGCACGACTTCATATACATATAACGATATCTGTTTGTTTAAAGACTATAATTTAAAAATGTTGCACTTCCGTATGGTTTTTTTGATAAGTCCCATTAATGTTCGATTTCGCGTTGTTAATAATTCTTTATCCACTATAATTTCACTGTTCACCAAAAACAAATGTATAGAGTGCAATATCTTTATAATATAGAGTCTTTAGTTCTATAGAAAAAACTTATATAGAAAATCTATATAAAAATTTTTCTATAGAAAATTTTTCATTATACAAATTTTTTAATATAGAACATTTTTCTATAGAAAATTTTTCCATACAAAATTTTTTATTATAAAAACCCTTATATAGAAAATTTTCTTTATAAAAATATTCTATCGAAAATTTCTCATTATAAAAATTTTTCTATAGAAAAAATTTCTTTAAAAAAAATTTCTATAGAAAATATTTCATTTTAAAATTTTTTTGAGAAAAATTTTTTCACTTAAAAAAAAATTTTCATTTTAAAAATAATTCTATAAAAAAATTTTTGTTACAAAAATTTTTCTTTATATAAAAATGTTCATTATAGAAATGTTTCTAAAGAAAATTTTTCAATATAAAATTTTCAATACAAAATTTTTCATTATAAAAATTTTCTATAGAAAATTTTTGTGTAATCACAATTTTTCTACAGAAAATTTTTCATTATTGAAATTTTTCCATACAAAACTTTTTTATTATAAAAATTTTTCTCTAGAAAGTTTTCATTATACAAATTTTCTATCAAAAATTTCTTAGTATTAAAATTTTTCTATAGAGAATATTTAATTTTAAAATTTTTTTGATAGAAATTTTTTCTATAAAAAATTTTTCTATAGAAAATTTTTTGTCACAAAAATTTTTCTATAGAAAATTTTTTCTATAAAAAATTTTTTTATAGAAAATTTTTTGTTACAAAAATTTTTCTATAGAAAAATTTTTGTATTAAAAAATTTTTTATAGAAAAATTTTTGTATTAAAAAATTTTCTATAGAAAAATTTTTGTATTAAAAAATTTTCTATAGAAAAATTTTTGTATTAAAAAATTTTCTATAGAAAAATTTTTGTATTAAAAAATTTTCTATAGAAAAATTTTTGTATTAAAAAATTTTCTATAGAAAAATTTTTGTAACAAAAATTTTCTATAGAAAAATTTTTTATAGATAAAATTTTCTATAGAAAAATTTTTGTGACAAAAAATTTTCTATAGAAAAATTTTTGTGACAAAAAATTTTCTATAGAAAAATTTTTGTGACAAAAAATTTTCTATAGAAAAATTTTTGTGACAAAAAATTTTCTATAGAAAAATTTTTGTGACAAAAAATTTTCTATAGAAAAATTTTTGTGACAAAAAATTTTCTATAGAAAAATTTTTGTGACAAAAAATTTTCTTTATATAAAAATGTTCATTATAGAAATGTTTCTATAGAAAATTTTTCAATATAAAATTTTCAATACAAAATTTTTCATTATAAAAATTTTCTATAGAAAATTTTTGTCTAATCAAAATTTTTCTACAGAAAATTTTTCATTATTGTTCAAAAATTTTTCTATAGAAAATTTTTCTATAGAAAAATTTTTTGTTACAAAAATTATCCAAAAAAAATTCTTTGTTACAAAAATTTTTCTATAGAAAATTTTTTGTTACAAATATTTTTCTACAGAAAATTTTTTGTTAAAAATATTTTTCTATAGAAAATTTTTTGTTACAAAAATTTTTCTATAGAAAATTTTTTGTTACAAAAATTGTTCAATAGAAAATTTTGTGCTACAAAAATTATCTATAGAAAATTTTTTGTTACAAAAATTTTTCAATAGAAAATTTTTTGTTACAAAGATTTTCTACAGAAAGATTTTTGTAACAAAAAATTTTCTATAGAAAAATTTTTGTGACACAAAATTTTCTATAGAAAAATTTTTGTAACAAAAAATTTTCTATAGAAAAATTATGGTAACAAAAAATTTTCTATAGCAAAATATTTTTAACAAAAAATTTTCTATAGAAAATAGAAAATTTTTTGTTACAAAAATTTTTCTATAGAAAATCTTTTGTTACAAAAATTTTTCTATGGAATATCTTTTGTTACAAAAATTTTTCTATAGAAAATTTTCTATAGAAAAATTTTTGTAGCAAAAAATTTTTGTAACAAAAAATTTTCTATTGAAAATTTTCATAATGAAAATTTTTAATTTTCTGTCACAAAAATTTTTCTATAGAAAATTTTTTGTTACAAAAATTTTTTGTTAAAAAAAATTCTTCTATAGAAAAATTCATTATGAAAAGTTTTCTATAGAAAATTTTTCATTATAATTTTTTTTTATAGAAAACGTTTTTTTACAAAATTTTTTCTATGTACAAAAATGTTCATTATAAAATTTTTTTTTAGAAAAATTTTTATTATGAAAATTTTCAATACAAAATTTTTAATTTTAAAAATTTTTTATTATAAAAATGTTTCCACAGAAAATTTTTCAATATTAAAATTTTCCTTTAGAAAATTTTTCTACAGAAAATTTTTGTTCATAATAAAAATTTTTCTATAGAAACATTTTCATTATAGAAAATTTTTCATTTTAAAAAATTTTTCATTATAGAAAATTTTTGATTATAAACATTTTGGAATAGAAAATTTTTATGACGAAAAATTTTCGTTATAAAAATTTTTCTATAGAATATTATGAAAATTTTTCTATAGAAAATTTTCATTATGAACATTTTTCGATAGAAAGGTTTTTATTACTTATGTTTTTCTATAGAGTATTTTTCATTGTAAAAATTTTTCTATTGAAAAATTTTCATTATAAAAATTTTGCTACAGAAAAATTTTCATTATAAAAATCTTTACATATTTAGAAAAATTTTGATTATGAAAATTTTTCAATATAAACATTTTTCGATAGAAAATTTTTCATTATTAAAATTTTTCCATAGAAAATTTTTCATTTTAAAAATTTGTTTAAGAAAATTTTGTTTATAAAAATTTTTCTGTAGAAAATTTTTGTCAGAAAAATGTGTACCTACTTTTAAGCACTTTTTTACTTTAGTTGACGATATACAAAGACTGTTTATGGCAATGTTAACTCTGATAACGTATTTTTCATTGTATTTAGTTAGACATGAAAATTGCGTGTCACGTTCGCTTTATAGTGTTCCAATATAGTTTATACACCTTAAAATTTAATGGCACTCGCCATTGTAAGTAATAGAGTGCCAGACTAACTGCCACTCTTAGTTTCTTGACTTGTTCGGTTTTTATATAAGAAAAGTAAAAGTTTCTTTTCTGTTTCCTATAAACGTACACTATTATCTTATCTATTTTCCTTTGTTATTAAAAATGTACTATAACAACTTTGAGGGTTCGAAAGGTACATTGTTTATTCAAAAGGTACTTTTTTCATTCAAAATGTACTTTGTTTATACAAAAGGTACTTTGTTGATTTAAAAGGTACCTCGTTTATTCAAAAGGTGCTTTGTTTATTCAAAAGGTACTTTGTTTATTTAAAAGGTACTTTGTTTATTCAAAAGGTACTTTTTTTATTAAAAAGGTACTTTGTTTATTCCAAAGGTACTTTGTTTATTCAAAAGGTGCTTTGTTTATTCAAAAGGTACTTTGTTTATTCAAAAGGTACTTTGTTTATTCAAAAGGTACTTTGTTTATTCAAAAGGTACTTTGTTTATTCAAAAGGTACTTTGTTTATTCAAAAGGTACTTTGTTTATTCAAAAGGTACTTTGTTTATTCAAAAGGTACTTTGTTTATTCAAAAGGTACTTTGTTTATTCAAAAGGTACTTTGTTTATTCAAAAGGTACTTTGTTTATTCAAAAGGTACTTTGTTTATTCAAAAGGTACTTTGTTTATTCAAAAGGTACTTTGTTTATTCAAAAGGTACTTTGTTTATTCAAAAGGTACTTTGTTTATTCAAAAGGTACTTTGTTTATTCAAAAGGTACCTTGTTTATTCAAAAGGTACTTTATTTATTCAAAAGGTACTTTGTTTATTCAAAAGGTACCTTGTTTATTCAAAAGGTACCTTTTTTATTCAAAAGGTACTTTGTTTATTCAAAAGGTACTTTGTTTATTCAAAAGGTACTTTGTTTATTCAAAAGGTACTTTGTTTATTCAAAAGGTACTTTGTTTATTCAAAAGGTACTTTGTTTATTCAAAAGGTACTTTGTTTATTCAAAAGGTACTTTGTTTACTTTATGTTCAAAAAGTACTTTTTATGCACAAATAATAGTTTTTTTTTATTTTGGAGAGGTACTTTTTATAATCAAAAAGTTACTTTTAGTATTCATAAAGTACTTTTAATATTCAAAATGTCCTTTTTTTATATTCAAAAAGTACTATTTTTTTTATTAAAAATGTACTTTTAATGTTCAAAAAGTAGGTTTTTGTTTTCAAAAAGTACTTTTTATATTAAAAAAGTAACTTTTAATATTAAAAAATAATTTTTTATATTTAAAAAGTACTTTTTTTTATTCAAAAAGTACTTTTTTGCACTCAAAAAGTATTTTTTTTACATTCAAAATGCACTTTTTTATATACGAAGAGCTTTTAAATATACCAAAAACTCTTTTAATACTCAAAAATATTTATTTCATAAAAAGATTGAACTTTTGTTAAAAAGTACTTTTTTAAATCTAAAAAGTTACTCAAAAAGTTGTGTTGAAAAATGGCTATTTGTACTCAGTTGTGTATTCTGTAAGTATTCCCTCCATAAACAATATAATATTAAAAAATCGTCATTATATCCTCCTGCCTTTTTCTCCACCCAATTTTTAACTAATTTATCCTTCATTACCAACATGGAGGGGGCGGAGGGAGTCACAAGTGTTGTTCAAGCGTTGACAGCTTGTCTAGGTTTAATTTCCTTTAAAAATTCCTGCTTCATTAGTCGGGTGACCGACTGACACTGACACATTTGACACAATACCCACATATTTACACTCCACAGAGTATTTTCATTCCAAACAAGAGCCATTATTTAATTTCTGTATAAACATAATTCGCTATTTGACTTTTTTTAATCACAAACGGAAAAAAGTCACTAATTTAGTAAAATGCTTAGGACTCAAACACCTGCTCTCCTGACTTAATTATTTGTACAAAAAAAAAAAAACAAGAAAACTTTTACCAAAAACTTTATGTTACATTTGGGGTTTGAGCTTAAAAATTTTAAGTTAAATGTGTTTACCTGTTACAATTTTATTTCTAGATCTGTAGACATTTTTTGAATTTCCCTTAAATATTTTTTGATAATTTTAAATTTTTTGTTACAACCACAAATAAAAAAGATTATGTAAATTCTTGCCTTACTTTTGCTTATTTAACCACAAAAATATTTGTACTCTACTTAAGGGACAAGTTTATATTAAAAATGCAAATATTTGGGGCAAAAGTTTTTGGTAATAAGGTTTTTTTTTTACTAGAACGAAAATTTTAAATACTTTATTTTATCTTGGCTTATAATTGGAAGGAATTTTGTATTTTTTTGCGAGTTATGATTTTCTTTAATTAAATGTCAAAAATTTCAAGGCAAGTTTTTCAAAAAAGTATCATTTAAGAAAAACTGGATAATTTGTGCGAATTTCGTAATCAAATGAAATTGTTTTAGCAAAAAGGAAAATTTTGTTTATATCTCCTCATTTTCTAAAAACTATGTTTTCCGCTTTTTTTACTTTGTTAGTATTTTAAAATTTTCAAAGGTACTTTTACCGTTAAAAGGTACTATCTTTCACATTAGATAATATGCTTTAAAATAAAATTTTAATGAACAAACTGATATATTCTTAAAAGGTATCTTCTTAATTTACAAAGAAGTTTATTTAAAGTACCAAACTAAAAACATATCTAACTATATTATAAATTTAATCAAAAGGTACTTAAGTTAGAGGAAAGGTGTTTTTTTACTAAAAAGGCACATTATTTGCTTAAAAGGTACTTTATTTACTAAAACGTACTTTGTTTATTCAAAATGTTCATACCTTTTTAAAAGTACTTTTAATATCCAAAAGTACTATTATATCCAAAAAATACTTTTTTGTACACTTTTATACTTTTTATATTAGAAATGTACTTTTTTAAATTCAAAAATATATTTTATATCCAAAAAGTACTTTTTTGTACTCTTTAACACTTTTAATATTCGAAATGTACTTTTTCAAAAGGTACCTTTTGATATTCAAATGTACTTTTTTATATTCAAAAACTACGTTAAAAGTACTTAGAAAGGTACCTTATTTACTAAAAAATTACTTTATTTACTGAAAAGTTACTTTATTTTCTAAAAAGTTAAATTATTTACTAAAACCGTACTTTATTTACTATAAAGGTACTTTATTTAATAAATCAGTACTTTTTTTTACTAAAAAGATACTTTATTTAAAAAAAAGACACAAAAAATGTACTTAATTTAAAAGCACTTCATATACTGAAAAGGTACTTTATTTACTAAAAAGGTACTTTGTTTACTAAAAAGGTATTTTATTTACAAAAAAGGTACTTTATTTACCAAAAGTGTACTTTATTTACTAAAAGGGTACTTTTTTACCAAAAAGGTACTTTATTTACTAAAAATGTAATTGATATGCTAAAAATGTACTTTATATATTGAAAAGGTACTTTATATATTAATTTACTTCGAAGGTACTTTATTCTCTAGCTCTGAACGGCACATGCATTAGTTTGAGAAGTTTTGCATAGGCTGATACTCAATAACCAGTGACTAGTTGAGTTATGAGGTGAACTGACCCATTTTTTTGAAAATTTATTATACCCTTCACCACCATAGGGTATTATAAGTTTGTGCTGATTTTTGTAACGCATAGAAATATTTGTCTTAGACCCACCTTTTAGTATACCAATAGGTTTAGAATCACTTTCTGAGTCGATTTAGGCTGGACCCCCATGTAAACCTTGTAATCAAAGTAGAGGTTGCAATTCTAAAGATATTTTGATGAAATTTGGCACAGATCATTTTTTTGATAGTGGAACCATGGCTATTGAAATTCGTCAAAATCGGTCCAATTTTTATGGTACCTCCCATAGGTCCCACTTCCCGGAATTGATATGTTGGCCACAAATATCAATATTTGTTTATGAAATTAAAACCAAATACTGCTTATATAAACTAAAATCACTGTACCAAATTTCGTTGAAATCGGTCCAGATTTGACCATAGCTCCCATATAAACTTATGTCAAAACGCACAAAATGAGACAAAAATCACTAAAACGCTCGTAAATAAAATCGGAATTTTAAGTTTATTTTTTGCATACACAATTTGTTACACAAATTATGTATGTAATCAATTTACTAAATTTCGAGATAATCGGTCCACATTTGACTATAGCTCTTATATAAGTACAAATGACGTAAATAGCTTAAATATATAAGTTTTTAGAAAATGTTTGTATGATGGCAAAATTTTGCAAATATTTGTCTTTATGCAGGAAAAAGAGCGTCTTTGACCTTAGTGGTGAAGGGTGTCGTATAGTCGGGCTTGACCGACTATAGCACTTTCTTACTTGTTTTTTTTCAAGTGGTATGCTAGGCGAATGACTAACCTGCTATACCACGGCGGTTTTTATGTAGAATTTCATAAAATGAAAACCGTTTAAATTGATAAAGAATGTATTTTTTTTTTTGATGAAAAAGTACCTTTGTTTCATGAAGTACCTTTCAAATAAAAAAAGTACATTTTAAGTTACAAAATTAAAGAAAACAGTGTGTAGTAAGGAAATTATGATTTTAGTAAAATTTACTTCTTATCTAAACAAATTTATTTTAAAGTACCTTTTAAATAAAAAATAGTAATTTTTAAGTAAAAAGTACCATTCCGTATCTATAATGTGTGTAAACAAATTCATTTTCAAGTTGTCATATATTTTGGGGAGATACATACATATAATGAAGTAAATCGAAATATTTTTAATCAAGAGTCACCCTACTGCTAATACCTATGGTATAATTGATCCAGTTCTAAACATAAAACCAACCAAACATACAACTAATTTTAATATTTTTGAAAATAATAATGTTAATATTTTTTAAATATTTGCATAGTTATTTATTCAAATTTTATCAAAGAGATCCCCAAAATAAAATTCTTATTAAAAATGTATTTATTTTCTAATGTAAATAACAAATTAATTGTAATAAACTTTAAGACATGTTCAAATTTAAATTACATAAATTGTTTATGCAAATTTGCCAAAAAAAAAAAACGGCAACAAATTTAGAAAAAGGAACTTTTTGAATTATAAATGAAAATAAAACATGTCGACATATAAATTGCTGTAATAAATATAAATAAAAGAAGACAATTTTTAATATACAAATAAGGGATAAATAGATACAATGAGTTACAAGGATATAACAAGGAAATATACAAGTTGAATTTTTAATTTTATGCTTTAACAAAAACCTATTAAGTTTTAGGTTCAATGCCTTCCTTGTGAGAAATATGGTCGGTTTTTATTAGAAACAAAAAAAAAAAAAAAACACGTATTAAATGATGAAATGAAAAAAAGAGGGTGAAAAATGTTGGTACTTTTTTTACAGACATGTTTCTTTTTAACCAATAAACATACAGACCAAATTTATACCGCAATTCATAAACATATCCAACACGTTTTTCATACTTTTGCGATTGAAGGGGTAAAAACGAGAAAAAAAGACAAACAAAGTAGGTTCTTTGTAGGATCTTTGTTTTTAAACTTTACATAGTTTTAAACCAATAAAGCCAGAAATATAATTTGCAGAGATCATTGATTGAAGAAAGAAGAAATAAAAAATAAATGTTTGGTACTTTTTTAAATAAGGGATTAAAAATATGATATCCTTTACTACTAAGATCAAATATGGACCAACAATTTATTTATTTGTATGGGAGGTTTGGTTAAATATGGGTCGATTCCTACAAAAAGGCACACTGATTAAGGTTATATTATAGGTACATTATTCACTAAAAAGGTACTTTATTTACTAAAAAGCTACTTTTTTACTAAAAACGTACTTTATTTACTAAAGCGGTTCTTTATTTACTAAAAAGATACGCTATTTACCAAAAAGTACTTTATTTCCCAAAAAAAACTTTATTTTTAAAAAAGGTACTTTATATACTAAAAGGAACTTTATTTACAAAAAGGTACTTTATTTACTTAAAAGGTACTTTATTTACTAAAAAGGTACTTTATTTACTAAAAAGGTACTTTATTTACTAAAAAGGTACTTTATTCACTAAAAAGGTACTTTATTTACTAAAAAGGTACTTTATTTACAAAAAAGATACTTTATTTACTAAAAACGTACTTTATTTACTAAAAAGGTACTTTATTTACAAAAAAGATACTTTATTTACAAAAAAGCAATATTTGTGCTGAATATTATTAAAATACAACTAAATTTGTGGCTGTAAAGGGCCAAAAACTCTATTCCGGGAAGGCATCCCTATGGAATGTACCCAAAATAGCACTCCGGTGTTGCCCAAAAAGTATAGGGATTATTTTTTTGCCGTTGAACAAAAATATGTGACAAATTTCATCAAATTAACTTTTAAGTTACGATCTGCACAATGATAACATCTCAGGTAGTGATTCTAAGTCGATTGGTATACTAAAAGGTGGGTCTCAGACAAATATTTCTATGCGTTACAAACTTCAGCACAAACTCAATATACCCTTTCCACCTATTGTGGTGAAGGGTATAATAATTGCGTTAAGATCAGCAATAAAAATTAAAGTAAAGGAAAATTTGGTAACGTTATATCTCCGAAACTTAAAGCGATAGGAACAAAAATTTATTGGATTAACATCAGCTATAAAAATAAAGGGACGCGTATTAAGAACTTATTATTTTGAAAGTGTGATAAATAGGGGGTCAAAAAAGAGTACAAACAAAATGTTGGTACTTTTTTTTTGAATCATATATATTTTTGGAAACTAATTAACATATGCATAAAATTTATACCACAATCAATTAACAAAAAAGGGTAAAAACGGGTAAAAAAATTATATGTTTGAAATTAAACTATTATTGGTTTTTTTTGTATTTCACCTGTACACAATTTTTCTGTGTTATAAGTTTACATAACTTAAATTTACATTTAAAAATTTATCTTACATTATTTTTGTTAAATTTCTCGTTTTACCAAAAAAACAATTTATGACCAAAAAAGACCAGAAGTCATGCAAAAAAAAAACGCAAAAAAAGTTTTGGAGGCAAATATGTATCTCTTAAACTTTAAGAGATAAGTTAGTACAGTAAACGTGATTTTGGAGAACTGTAGAGCCCACTGTGCTACCGATAGATACGTCCTTACATATTGCTCTAAAAGCCTAACTTCTCTTCTACTAATGTTCTTAGTTTTGTCTAAATGTGTTTAGTAGTTTAGAAATTGCTGAGTTAATACCCAAAAAACCTCATATGGACTGCTAAGCACTAGCCCTATTACTTAGTTAAAAAGTACATTTTACTGAAAAGGTCCTTTAACAACATTAAGCTTAGTTTAAGCCAACCCACTATATAGCCTTATCTTTGTATGTGTGCATTTAATGTAAAATTTATGCCACACCAAAATTAACTAAAATCAAAAATTTTCCATTTACCGACTAAAATAATATGAAGTAGTAACGGTTGCGTATACTTGATAAAAACTGAATTCATATGACACGTACGCCACAGTGTGTACCCTATTCTTATATGTATACATATATAGTAATTAACAATTTTAATGTGAATTTTTAGTTTTACCACATTTTAGTGGGAATATATTGTATCATACCATTTCATTTAACATACTCAGTCTAAGGTCACTTCAGAACTAAAACCAAATAATTTCACAGAACTCATTTTCTAAATGATATTAAGCGGTCATTTCAAAAACTTTAATTTGAATATTTTGCCATAAAATTTCATTAGCTTTTGGAATGTCTGCCTCAAATTGTCATAAAATTTGAATATTTGTGGTGAAGTTTAGTTTACTTTGGCTTAATGGACTTCATTATGAGTTTTAACTTTGAATGAGTGTCAGTGTCTCTTCGCCGTCTTGTGTTAAACAAGGCCAAAGTATCCTTTAGAATCGATAACCAAATACGTGACTGTCAGAGGCAATTGGTGTTATAACTATGACTAGACTACAAGTAGGAAAATATTAAATAAATACATCATAACAGCAGCTGGTGGTATTTGAATATGACGGCTTTAATGTATTACTTAAATGAAGAAATCAAGGCAGAAAGATTAATTGGAAGCTTATGGTATTTATTTGGCTTCAACTAATTTATATTTTGAAATATGACTTTATTCGTTGAAATATGAACTTAGTGGGAAAAGTAAAAAAAAAGTTTAATGACTTAATAGCACGGGTCGACGCAAAGAGAACGGAAATCAATATGGAAAATTTTTTATCAAAAATTTTTCAATGGAAAATTTTTCATAAAAAATTTTTCTAAATTTTTTATAAAAAATTTTTCTAAATTTTTATTATCAAAAATTTTTCTATTAAAATTTTTTTTTATCAAAAATATTTCTATAAACAAATTTTTTATCAAAATTTTTTCTATAGAAAATTTTTGTATTAAAAATTTTTCTATATTTTTTTATCAAAAATTTTTCTATAGAAAATTTTTTTATCAAAAATTTTTCTACAGAAAATTTTTTTATAGAAAATTTTTTTATCTAAAATTTTTCTTTGGAAAATTTTTTATCGAAAATTTTTCTGTAAAAAATTTTTTTATCAAAATTTTTTCTTAAGAACATTTTTTTAATAAAAATTTTTCTATATATTTATTATCAAAAATTTTTCGAAACAAAATTTTTTTTCAAAAATATTTCTATAAAATTTTTTTATCTATAAAAATTTTTTTTATCAAAAATTTTTCCATAGAAAATTTTTTTTATTAAAAATTTTTCCATAGAAAATTTTTTTTGTCAAAAATTTTCCTATCAAAAATTTTTGTTTAAAAAATTTTTTAATCAAAAATTTTTCTATAAAAAATTTTTATCAAAAATTTTTCTTAAAAAAATTTTTTATCAAAATTTTTTCTAAAGAAAATTTTTTTGTCAAAAATTTTTCTATATTTTTATTGTCAGAAATTTTTCTATAAAAAATATTTTTAATATCAAAAATTTTTCTATAAAAAAATTTTTTTTATCAAACATTTTTCTATAGAAAATTTTTTTATCAAAAATTTTTCTATGGAAAATTTTTTATCAAAAATGTTTCTATGCAAAATTTTCTATAGAAAAATTTTTAAAAAGAAGAGTATTTGGATTTGATCCTAAACCGACTATTTTTTGGCTTTTTATCAATAAATTGATCTGTTACATTAATAAATAAATGTAACAGGTTTGGGATCAAATGCAAATACTCTTCTTTTTGAATAATATTTACATCCCGACTATTTTGTTATTTTTTGAGAAAATTTTTTTATTAAAATTTTTTTATCAAGAATTTTTCTATACAAATTTTTTTTACCAAATATTTTTCTATATTTTTATTATCACAAATTTTTCTTTAAAAATTTTTTATCAAAAATATTTCTATAAAAAATTTCTTATCAAAATTTTTCTTTATAAATTTTTTTTATCAAAAATTTTTTTATCAAAATTTTTTCTATCCAAAATTTTTATCAAAAATTTTTCTATAGAAAATTTTTTTATCAAAACATTGACAGACAGACATTTTTCAAAAATTTACCTTTTATTAGAAATTTTTCAAAAATTTACTTTTTTTTAAATTTTTCAAAAATTTACTTTTTTTTTTAAATTTTTCAAAAATTTACTTTTTGTAGAAAATTTTTTAAAAATTTTCTTTTTATAGGGAATTTTTCAAAAATTTGCGTTTTATAGGATTTTTTTTTCGAAAATTTACTTTTTATAGGAAATTTTTCAAAAATTCGAATTTTTTATGAATTTTTTCGAAAATTTACTTCTTATAGGAATTTTGCTATGAAAAATATTTGGCAAAATTTTTTTAAACAAAGTTTTCATTTTGTTTGTTTTGAAAGTGGATTAAGTCCCACACATTTTTCAATTCAAAAGAAAGTTTAAAAATATTTGCAATTTCCTTCATTTGAAAAAAATACGGAAAATTTGGCGGAATGATTTTTATTAATTTTTCAAAAATTTACTATTTATAGGAAATTTTTCAAAAATTTACTTTTTATAGGAAATTTTTCAAAAATTTACTTTTTATAGGAAATTTTTAAAAATTTTACTTTTTATAGGAAATTTTTAAAAATTTTACTTTTTATAGGAAATTTTTAAAAAATTTAGTTTTTATAGGAAATTTTAAAAAAATTTACTTCTTATTGGAAATTTTTCAAAAATTTACTTTTTATAGGAAATTCTTCAAAAATTTACTTTTTAGGAAATTTTTCAAAAATTTACTCTTTATAGGAAATTTTTCAAAAGTTTACTTTTTATAGGATATTTTTCAAAAATTTACTTTTAATAGGAAATTTTTCAAAAATTTACTTTTTATAGGAAATTTTTAAAAAAATTTACTTTTTATAGGAAATTTTTAAAAATTTACTTTTTATAGGAAATTTTTCAAAAATTTACTTTTTATTGGAAATTTTTAAAAAATTTACTTTTTATAAGAAATTTTTAAAAAATTTACTTTTTATAAGAAATTTTTCAAAACTACTTTTTATATTAAATTTTTCAAAAATTTACTTTTTATAGGAAATTTTTCAAAACTTTACATTTTATAGGAAATTTTTCAAAAATTTACTTTTTATTGGAAATTTTTCAAAACTTTACTTTTTATATTAAATTTTTCAAAAATTTACTTTTTATAGGAAATTTTTCAAAAATTTACTTTTTATAGGAAATTTTTAAAAAATTTACTTTTTATAGGAAAATTTTCAAAAATTTACTTTTTAAAGGAAATTTTTAAAAAATTTACTTTTTATAGGAAATTTTTCAAAAATTTCTTTTTATAGGAAATTTTGCAAAAATTTACTTTTTATAGGAAATTTTTCAAAAATTTACATTTTATAGGAAATTTTTCAAAAATTTACTTTTTATTGGAAATTTTTCAAAACTTTACTTTTTATATTAAATTTTTCAAAAATTTACTTTTTATAGGAAATTTTTCAAAAATTTACTTTTTATAGGAAATTTTTAAAAAATTTATTTTTAAAGAAAGTTTTTCAAAAATTTACTTTTTATAGGAAATTTTTCAAAAATTTACTTTTTATAGGAAATTTTTCAAAAATTTACTTTTTAAAGGAAATTTTTAAAAAATTTACTTTTTATAGGAAATTTTTCAAAAATTTCTTTTTATAGGAAATTTTGCAAAAATTTACTTTTTATAAGAAATTTTTCAAAAATTTACATTTTATAGGAAATTTTTCAAAAATTGTCGTTTTATAGGAGTTTTTTCAAAAATTTTCGTTTTATAGGAATTTTTTTTCAAAAATTTACTTTTTATAGGAAATTTTTAAAAAATTTACTTTTTATAAGAAATTTTTCAAAACTTTACTTTTTATATTAAATTTTTCAAAAATTTATTTTTTATAGGAAATTTTTCAAAAATTTACTTTTTATAGGAAATTTTTCAAAAATTTACTTTTTATAGGAAATTTTTCAAAAATTTACTTTTTATAGGAAATTTTTCAAAAATTTACTTTTTATAGGAAATTTTTCAAAAATTTACTTTTTATAGGAAAATTTTCAAAAATTGTCGTTTTATAGGAGTTTTTTCAAAAATTTTCGTTTTATAGGAATTTTTTTTTCAAAATTTTAGTTTTTATAGGAAATTTTTCAAAAATTTACTTTTTATAGGAAATTTTTCAAAAATTTACTTTTTAGGAAATTTTTCAAAAATTTACTCTTTATAGGAAATTTTTCAAAAGTTTACTTTTTATAGGAAATTTTTCAAAAATTTACTTTTTATAAGAAATTTTTCAAAACATTACTTTTTATATTAAATTTTTCAAAAATTTATTTTTTATAGGAAATTTTTCAAAAATTTACTTTTTATAGGAAATTTTTCAAAAACTTACTTTTTATAGGAAATTTTTCAAAAATTTACATTTTATAGGAAATTTTTCAAAAATTTACTTTTTATAGGAAATTTTTCAAAAATTTACTTTTTATAGGAAATTTTTAAAAATTTACTTTTTATAGGAAATTTTTACAAAATTTACTTTTTATAGGAAATTTTTAAAAAAATTTACTTTTTATAAGAAATTTTTCAAAACTTTACTTTTTATATTAAATTTTTCAAAAATTTATTTTTTATAGGAAATTTTTCAAAAATTTTCGTTTTATAGGAAATTTTTCAAAAATTTACTTTTTATAGGAAATTTTTCAAAAATTTACTTTTAGGCCTTTTTATAGTGAGGCATCGATATAAATAAGAAGATAATTTAAAGACTTAATACAATATATGGAAACAATATTATACAAAATGTAAATATAAAAAATTTCCATCGATTTTATAAACTCTAAAAAAAATACTAATTAATTTGTTGCAAAAAAATTTGATTAATGAAGAAACGCTTGACCGATTTTGAGCAAAACTTCACCTAAACCATCTACTAAATAGTCCAACCATAGCCTAAACATCCTTGAGTTATAGAATTACAATGAAAAGTGGCATTAATTTTTATATATTAGGATTTAAGTTTTTGATGAAGATGAAAAACTTTAAGCGGCTGTATCTTTCTTATGGCATTTTTCTAATACCCAATATATATAAAAGCCTTTATAATTGAGTCAAACTAAATATATAGAACATAAATAGTTTCATGCTTCAGTGTAAGGGGTAGCAAAATATAATATCGATTGTAACTATTACCAGAACAGGACATCTTTCCTTTTCCTGTTTAAGTTATTTAAGGGAATTCTGCTTACTCCTCTTACAAAACATGAGGCATGAAGGGAAAAGATGGAAAAATATTGTGGAAACATTATATAAATATTATAGAAATAATGCCAGTACAATATAACAATTTGGTTACATTTTGATAGTAAAGTTAAATTAAGATAGAAATTTGGGTTAATTTTAAGTGTTGACTATTTAACTAAAAGGCATTTCTTTGACATCTTATTCTGCTGACAACAGTTTTGCTGAAAGTGTATGGCGAATGCTTGGAAATGTCTGGAATCTTTTAATTATTCAAACTTTTCATGATTCTGTTTTTCCAAGCATCTGTTGTCCTTTCTTTGTCATGACTTAAAACGAAATTTTGACTGTTTTTTAAAGAGGCTATAAATTTTGTATTGTTAATACTTAAATGTTTAAATAAATGTATAAACAGAAAAAGCACAAAAAGTAATAAATAATGAAAACAAAAACTTTTCCATTAACGTCCTTCTACCAAATGGAATGTTTGACCAAACCAATGGCTACAAAAAAAAGCACTTTAAATATTAATTACAAAACTTGCAACATTTGCAGTTTCAAGGAAATGCATAAAATGCGTTAAATGTAAGTGGTTTAAAACGATCCGGATATTTGGTGTTATTTCCATGTGCCGGGGGGTAAAAGTTATCGATACACAAGCAAACTATCTCCTATGAGTATCTTGGAAGAGTCTTAAGAAACTTTGAATTTTTGCTATTTTTTTTTTAATTTTTTATGATTATTTTTAAACAAAAATTTTTGAAAGATACATTTTTTCGGTGTTAATTGCACGATATCTCTTTAACGACTAAAGGGATTCAGAAAATGTTAGGAGAACTTAAAGACGAAGTTATTATACCCTTCACCGCCATAGGTGGAAAGGGTATTATAATTTTGTGCTGATGTATGTAATGCATAGAAATATTTGTCTTAGACTTTTAGTATACCAATAGGCTTAGAATTACTTTCTGAGCCGATTTACCGATATCCGTCCGTCTGTCTGTCCGTCTGGCTGGCTCGCTGGACCCCCATGTTAACCTTGTAATCAAACTACAGGTCGCAATTCTAAAGATAATTTGATGAAATTTGGCTTAGATAATTTTTTTGGTAATGGAACCACGGCTATTGAAACTCGTCAAAATCGGTCCAGTATTTATGGTACCTCCCATAGGTCCCACTTTCCGGGATTGATATATTGGCCACAAATATCAATATTTTTTCATGAAATTTAAAACAAATACTGTTTTTGTAAACTAAAATCACTTTACCAAATTTCGTCGAAATCGGTCCACATCAAACTCTTCTTTAAAAACGCACTTAATGAGACAAAAATCACTAAAACGCTCGTAAATCTAAAGATAATGAGAATTTTAAGTTTATTTTTTGCATACATAAGTTTTGGAACAACTGTAATTAATTTTTTTCTATTTTTGAAAAATTTCCTATAAAAAGTAAATTTTTGAAAAATTTCCTATAAAAATATAAAATTTTTGAAAAATTTCCTATAAAAAGTAAATTTTTGAAAAATTTCCTATAAAAAGTAAATTTTTTAAAAATTTCCTATAAAAAGTAAATTTTTGAAAAATTTCCTATAAAAAGTAAATTTTTGAAAAATTTCCTATAAAAAGTAAATTTTTGAAAAATTTTCTATAAAAAGTAAATTTTTGAAAAATTTCCTATAAAAAGTATATTTTTGAAAAATTTCCTATAAAAAGTAAATTTTTGAAAAATTTCCTATAAAAAGTAAATTTTTGAAAAATTTTCTATAAAAAGTAAATTTTTGAAAAATTTTCTATAAAAAGTAAATTTTTGAAAAATTTCCTATAAAAAGTAAATTTTTGAAAAATTTCCTATAAAAAGTAAATTTTTGAAAAATTTCCTATAAAAAGTAAATTTTTGAAAAATTTCCTATAAAAAGTAAATTTTTGAAAAATTTCCTATAAAAAGTAAATTTTTGAAAAATTTCCTATAAAAAGTAAATTTTTGAAAAATTTCCTATCAAAAGTAAATTTTTGAAAAATTTCCTATAAAAAGTAAATTTTTGAAAAATTTCCTATAAAAAGTAAATTTTTGAAAAATTTCCTATAAAAAGTAAATTTTTGAAAAATTTCCTATAAAAAGTAAATTTTTGAAAAATTTCCTATAAAAAGTAAATTTTTGAAAAATTTCCTATAAAAAGTAAATTTTTGAAAAATTTCCTATAAAAAGTAAATTTTTGAAAAATTTCCTATAAAAAGTAAATTTTTGAAAAATTTCCTATAAAAAGTAAATTTTTGAAAAATTTCCTATCAAAAGTAAATTTTTGAAAAATTTCCTATAAAAAGTAAATTTTTGAAAAATTTCCTATAAAAAGTAAATTTTTGAAAAATTTCCTATAAAAAGTAAATTTTTGAAAAATTTCCTATAAAAAGTAAATTTTTGAAAAATTTCCTATAAAAAGTAAATTTTTGAAAAATTTCCTATAAAAAGTAAATTTTTGAAAAATTTGCCAAATTTCGAGATTATTGGGAAAATATTTGTATGAAGGCAAAATTTAGCAAATATTTGCCTTTATAGAGGAATAAGAGCATTTTTGACCTTAGTGGTGAAGGGTATCGTATGGTCGGGCTTGACCGACTGTAGCACTTTCTTACTTGTTTTTTTTTCATTTTTTATGATTTAGAGAAACATTTTTCTGTGTAAATTTCACGATATCTCTAAAACGACTAAAGCGATTCAGAAAAATGTTAGCAGAACTTAGATTATTTTTTTTTTAATTTAGGCTTTTGTTATTAGGTCAATATAACCAGCCGTTTTTGTGTTATATAAATACAATTTGCAAAAAACTGTTTTTCGGAAAAAATATTATAACTCGAAAACTAGAGCCAATTTGGAAAAACTGTAACCAAAATGTAACCAATTAAGTAGATCAAAATCATCTTGATTTGGTAAACAAATCTCATGCCGCAAAAACCTGGTAAATCTGTTTTATCAATAATAAATTTGATTTTATATAGAAACAAGTAAGAAAGTGCTATAGTCGGTCAAGCCCGACCATACGATATCCTTCATTGCTAAGGTCAAAGGTGTTCTTTTTCCTTTATAAAGACAAATATTTGCTAAATTTTGCCATCATACAAACATATTCTCAAAACTTATAAATTTAAGATGCTTCCGCCATTTGGACTTATATGAGAGCTAGGGTAAAATATGGACCGATTATCTCGAAACTTAGCAAATTGATAACAGATATTACAAAAGTTATGTATGCAAAAAATAAACTTAAAATTCTCATTATCTTCAGATTTACGAGCGTTTTAGTGAATTTTGTCTCATTTAGTGCGTTTTGAGAAAAGAGTTTGTATGGGAGCTATGGTCAAATGTGGACCGATTTCATCAAAATTTGGTACAGTAATTTTTGCTTACATAAGCAGTATTTATTTTAAATTTCATGAAAAACTATAGATATTTGTGGCCAAAATATCAATTTTGGGAAGTGGGACCTATGAGAGGTACCAAAAATAATGCTCCGATTTCGAAGACTTTCAATAGCAATGGTCCCGCTATCAATTATCTGTGCCAAATTTGTTTAAATTTTCTTTGGAATTGCGACCTGAGGCCAAATTACGGCATTCAAAATCGATCGAAATCTTGGATATTTTCAAAACATTTGTATAGCATACTTTAAGGATAATTAAATTATTTAAAAGATTCACACTTTACCATATTTTTTTGTAGCTATTTGCCAAAGGATAAACAATAGTAAAAGAGTTTTAATTGAACTATATATATTTTTAAAAACAAATAAAAATGGATACCAAATTTCAATTTCAATTTGCATCGACGTAAATTTGAACATCCCTAAAGTATACTTTACAATATTCGCTTAAAAGTCTGAGTTTTCGATCGATATCGATTGCGGTACTTTGGCCACTGTTTTTTGATTACATTGTCTACATGGCGGTCCAACTAGCCAGACGGACGGCCGGACATTGCTAAATCGACTCAGAAAGTGATTCTAAGCCTATTGGTATACTAAAAGATGGGTCTAAGACAAATATTTCTATGCGTTACATACATCAGCACAAGCTTATAATACCCTTTCCACTTATCGTGGTGAAGGGTATAAAAATAACGAATTTATAAAAAAAAAACACTTAGTATTTTCATAATCAATGAACTTTTTCACTTTAAAAACTTTTGGTAGATTTTGTAGTCATTTTATGATTTCTTCAAAATATGAGATTTTGTATGAAAAATATACTTTGACTTAAAAAAATATTGACTTTACATGAAAAATTTAAATTTTCCTTAAATTTGCTAATTCTTTATATAAATTGTGGTTTATCGGTTCATCATTGTGGCATTTCCCTTAAAAAAGTGTTTGATTTTTTGATGTGTGTTCTTTCACGCATATGTATTCGTCTGTGGCAAACGTTATAGACTCATGTCCTCTATATGAGGGAAAGGATGCGTATAAGTCCCTTTAAAAAAAAAACAAGCAAAAAAGTTCTTTTTTAAGATTTAAGTGATAAAACTGTTAAAACATTTCGCTTCAAGTGACGACTTCATACTTAATCCCTGTAAATATTTTATGTCAGTAGAAGAATAACATTGGGGGCGAGATGAAAAGCATGTGGACAAAAATGGTTTTCAAATATTCCTGAAATAAAAAACACATGTCCTTTTTTATCTATGCTTGATATTCTCATCATCGCTGATAGATATTGCTAAAGATATAAATTGTGTGCTATTTGTTTAACACCCTACCCCACTGTTTATCTATTTATTGTGTCTGTGTAGCACATGTGTAAAGTTTTGAAGGTTGCTTTTACTCTACTGGTATTTATAGATTCACATCAGAAACATTTTGTGGCTTTTAGGGGCTAATAAATAGCTCTGTTGAGAAGAATTTAGCTTTTATGTTTTTGACGTTCCTTAAATACAAAAAATTTTAGGCGATGATTTTCCCTTAATTTTTGACGAAATTTATTTAAGATTTTTTTCATGGAAATTTATATTAAAGGCATTCTGGTAATGTTTATCACAAAGACAAATAGAAAAGATTTTGTTAGTTAAATTTAAAGATGAGTTCAATAATATGAACCCTTATTTTGAAAGTGGATTAAGTCCACTTTTTTTAAAATGAGATATAAAGGGTTTTGCGTTTTAGTGTTTTTAAGAATATAGGTGACCAATTTTTGTAAATTAAATCATAAGTTTTGATCAGAACCTATAAATTTTTTTTCATAAAAATAAATTTATCAAAACCATTTGGAAGTGTGCTTTTAGCGGGTTGAATGGACTTATGCCACTTTCAAAACAAGCATTTTAAAACATTCATTTTTTGAATTGAAAAATGTATGGGACTTAATCAACTTTCAAAACAAATACGACAAAAAATTTTGTTTCAAAAAATATTTTCATAGCAAAATTCCTAAAGAATTTCCTAAAAAAAGTAAATTTTTTAAAAATTTCCTATAAAAACTAAATTTTTTAAAACATTTCCTATAAAAAGACAAATTTTTGAAAAATTTCCTATAAAAAGTAAATTTTTGAAAAATTTCCTATAAAAAGTAAATTTTTGAAAAATTTCCTTTAAAAAGTAAATTTTTGAAAAATTTCCTATGAAAAGAAAATTTTTGAAAATTTTCCTATAAAAAGTAAATTTTTGAAAAATTTCCTATAAAAAGTAAATTTTTGAAAAATTTCCTATAAAAGGTAAATTTTTGAAAAATTTCTTATAAAAAGTAAATTTTTGAAAAATTTCCTATAAAATGTAAATTTTTGAAAAATTTTCTATAAAAACTTAATTTTTGCAAAATTTCCTATAAAAAGTATATTTTTGAAAAATTTCCTATAAAAAGTAAATTTTTGAAAAATTTCCTATAAAAAGTAAATTTTTGAAAAATTTCCTAAAAAAAGTAAATTTTTGAAAAATTTCCTATAAAAAGTAAATTTTTGAAAAATTTCCAATAAAGAGGAAATTTTTGAAAAATTTCCAATAAAGAGGAAATTTTTGAAAAATTTCCGATAAAAAGTAAATTTTTGAAAAATTTCCTTTAAAAAGTAAATTTTTGAAAAATTTCCTTTAAAAAGTAAATTTTTGAAAAATTTCCTATAAAAAGTAAATTTTTGAAAAATTTCCTATAAAAAGTAAATTTTTGAAAAATTTCCTATAAAAAGTAAATTTTTGAAAAATTTCCTATAAAAAGTAAATTTTTGAAAAATTTCCTATAAAAAGTAAATTTTTGAAAAATTTCCCATAAAAAGTAAATTTTTGAAAAATTTCCTATAAAAAGTAAATTTTTGAAAAATTTCCTATAAAAAGTAAATTTTTGAAAAATTTCCTATAAAAAGTAAATTTTTAAAAAATTTCCTATAAAAGTAAATTTTTGAAAAATTTCCTTTAAAAAGTATATTTTTGAAAAAATTTCCTATAAAAAGTAAATTTTTGAAAAATTTCCTATAAAAAGTAAATTTTTGAAAAATTTCCTATAAAAAGTAAATTTTTGAAGAATTTCCTATAAAAAGTAAATTTTTGAAAAATTTCCTATAAAAAGTAAATTTTTGAAAAACTTCCTATAAAAAGTAAATTTTTGAAAAATTACCTATAAAAAGTAAATTTTTGAAAAATTTCCTATAAAAAGTAAATTTTTGAAAAATTTCCTATAAAAAGTAAATTTTTGAAAAATTTCCTATAAAAAGTAAATTTTTGAAAAATTTCCTATAAAAAGTAAATTTTTAAAAAATTTCCTATAAAAAGTAAATTTTTGAAAAATTTCCTACAAAAAGTAAATTTTTGAAAAATTTCCTATAAAAAGTAAATTTTTGAAAAATTTCCTATAAAAAGTAAATTTTTGAAAAATTTCCTATAAAAAGTAAATTTTTGAAAAATTTCCTACAAAAAGTAAATTTTTGAAAAATTTCCTATAAAAAGTAAATTTTTGAAAAATTTCCTATAAAAAGTAAATTTTTGAAAAATTTCCTATAAAAAGTAAATTTTTGAAAAATTTCCTATAAAAAGTAAATTTTTGAAAAATTTCCTATAAAAAGTAAATTTTTGAAAAATTTCCTACAAAAAGTAAATTTTTGAAAAATTTCCTATAAAAAGTAAATTTTTGAAAAATTTCCTATAAAAAGTAAATTTTTGAAAAATTTCCTATAAAAAGTAAATTTTTGAAAAATTTCCTACAAAAAGTAAATTTTTGAAAAATTTCCTATAAAAAGTAAATTTTTGAAAAATTTCCTATAAAAAGTAAATTTTTGAAAAATTTCCTATAAAAAGTAAATTTTTGAAAAATTTCCTATAAAAAGTAAATTTTTGAAAAATTTCCTATAAAAAGTAAATTTTTGAAAAATTTCCTATAAAAAGTAAATTTTTGAAAAATTTCCTATAAAAAGTAAATTTTTGAAAAATTTCCTATAAAAAGTAAATTTTTGAAAAATTTCCTACAAAAAGTAAATTTTTGAAAAATTTCCTATAAAAAGTAAATTTTTGAAAAATTTCCTATAAAAAGTAAATTTTTGAAAAATTTCCTATAAAAAGTAAATTTTTGAAAAATTTCCTATAAAAAGTAAATTTTTGAAAAATTTCCTACAAAAAGTAAATTTTTGAAAAATTTCCTATAAAAAGTAAATTTTTGAAAAATTTCCTATAAAAAGTAAATTTTCGAAAAATTTCCTATAAAAAGTAAATTTTTGAAAAATTTCCTATAAAAAGTAAATTATTGAAAAATTTCCTTTAAAAAGTAAATTTTTGAAAAATTTCCTATGAAAAGAAAATTTTTGAAAATTTTTGAAAATTTTCCTATAAAAAGTAAATTTTTGAAAAATTTCCTATAAAAAGTAAATTTTTGAAAAATTTCCTATAAAAAGTAAATTTTTGAAAATTTTCCTTTTAAAAGTAAATTGTTGAAAAATTTCCTTTAAAAAGTAAATTTTTGAAAAATTTCCTATAAAAAGTAAATTTTTGAAAAATTTCCTTTAAAAAGTAAATTTTTGAAAAATTTCCTATAAAAACTAAATTTTTTAAAACATTTCCTATAAAAAGACAAATTTTTGAAAAATTTCCTATAAAAAGTAAATTTTTGAAAATTTTGTTATAACAAGTAAATTTTTGAAAAATTTCCTATAGAAAGTAAATTTTTGAAAAATTTCCTATAAAAAGTAAATTTTTGAAAAACTTCCGATAAAAAGTAAATTTTTGAAAAATTTCCTATAAAAAGTAAATTTTTGAAAAATTTCCTATAAAAAGTAAATTTTTGAAAAATTTCCTATAAAAAGTAAATTTTTGAAAAATTTCCTATAAAAAGTAAATTTTTGAAAAATTTCCTATAAAAAGTAAATTTTTGAAAAATTTCCTATAAAAAGTAAATTTTTGAAAAATTTCCTATAAAAAGTAAATTTTTGAAAAATTTCCTATAAAAAGTAAATTTTTGAAAAATTTCCTTTAAAAAGTAAATTTTTGAAAAATTTCCTATATAAAGTGAATTTTTGAAAAATTTCCTAAAAAATGTAAATTTTTGAAAAATTTCCTATAGAAAGTAAATTTTTGAAAAATTTCCTATAGAAAGTAAATGTTTGAAAAATTTCCTAAAAAAAGTAAATTTTTGAAAAATTTCCTATAAAAAGTAAATTTTTGAAAAATTTCCTATAAAAAGTAAATTTTTGAAAAATTTCCCATAAAAAGTAAATTTTTGAAAAATTTCCCATAAAAAGTAAATTTTTGAAAAATTTCCTATAAAAAGTAAATTTTTGAAAAATTTCCTTTAAAAAGTAAATTTTTGAAAATTTTCCTTTAAAAAGTAAATTTTTGAAAAATTTCCTATAAAAAGTAAATTTTTGAAAAATTTCCTATAAAAAGTAAATTTTTGAAAAATTTCCTATAAAAAGTAAATTTTTGAAAAATTTCCTATAAAAAGTAAATTTTTGAAAAATTTCCTATAAAAAGTAAATTTTTGAAAAATTTCCTTTAAAAAGTAAATTTTTGAAAAATCTCCTATAAAAAGTAAATTTTTGAAAAATTTCCTATAAAAAGTAAATTTTTGAAAAATTTCCTATTAAAAGTAAATTTTCGAAAAATAAATTTTTACTATAAAAAGTAAATTTTTGAAAAATTTCCTATAAAAGTAAATTTTTGAAGATTTTCCTATAAAAAGTTAATTTTTGAAAAATTTCCTATAAAAAGTAAATTTTTGAAAAATTTCTTATAAAAGGTAAATTTTTGAAAAAATACCCTATAAAATGTAAATTTTTTGAAAAATTTCCTATAAAAAGTAAATTTTTGAAAAATTTCCTATAAAAAGTAAATTTTTGAAAAATTTTCTATAAAAAGTAAATTTTTGAAAAATTTCCTACAAAAAGTAAATTTTTGAAAAATTTACTATAAGAAGTAAATTTTTAAAAAATTTCTTATAAAAAATAAATTTTTGAAAAATTTCCTATAAAAAGTAAATTTTTAAAAAATTTCTTATAAAAAATAAATTTTTGAAAAATTTCCAATAAAAAGTAAATTTTTGAAAAATTTCCTATAAAAAGTAAATTTTTGAAAAATTTCCTAAAACAAGAAATTTTTGAAAAATTTCCTATAAAAAGTAAATTTTTGAAAAGTCTATATAAAAGTTTTTGGAAAATTTTCTATAAAAAAATTTTTGAAAAATTTCCTACAAAAAGTAATTTTTTGAAAAATTTACTATAAGAAGTAAATTTTTAAAAAATTTCTTATAAAAAATAAATTTTTGAAAAATTTCCTATAAAAAGTAAATTTTTAAAAAATTTCTTATAAAAAATAAATTTTTGAAAAATTTCCAATAAAAAGTAAATTTTTGAAAAATTTCCTATAAAAAGTAAATTTTTGAAAAATTTCCTAAAACAAGAAATTTTTGAAAAATTTCCTATAAAAAGTAAATTTTTGAAAAATTTCCTATAAAAAGTAAATTTTTGATATATTTCGTATAAAAAGTAAATTTTTGAAAAATTTCCTATAAAATGCAAATTTTTGAAAAATTTCCTATAAAATCCAAATTTTTGAAAAATTTCCTATAAAAAGTAAATTTTTGAAAAATTTCCTATAAAAAGTAAATTTTTGAAGAATTTCCTATAAAAAGTCAATTTTTGAAAAATTTCCTATAAAAAGTAAATTTTTGAAAAATTTCCTATAAAAAGTAAATTTTTGAAAAATTTCCTATAAAAAGTAAATTTTTGAAAAATTTCCTAAAAAAAGTAAATTTTTGAAAAATTTCCTATAAAAAGTAAATTTTCGAAAAATTTCCAATAAAGAGGAAATTTTTGAAAAATTTCCAATAAAGAGGAAATTTTGGAAAAATTTCCGATAAAAAGTAAATTTTTGAAAAATTTCCTTTAAAAATTAAATTTTTGAAAAATTTCCTATAAAAAGTAAATTTTTGAAAAATTTCCTATAAATGCTCACTGTACATTTCAATTGTGTTTGTTTACATGATATTAAACAAACAAAAAATATCCTTTGTAATGAATTGAAATCCTTGTGGTCTGATAAGAATTGCTCTTGTTGCTTCACTTTCAGTCAGCAGTTTTCGTTTTATCCCTTCCAGTGTTTTACATAGATTTTAGTTCTTCTGTCGTTTATTCATATTATTTTCATCTGCTTACATTTCTTGTGTCTGTCATTTTTCGATTATTACTCTTAATTTCTGCTTGTGTGTGTGTATCTGTGTGAACGATGGAGGGAGCCATTTTCATTCCTTCTGGTTTTGTCAATGGCTTGTGGCTGCTGGTTTTGCCTTAATGCTGTTGCTTTTTGAATGTGATTTATTATTTGTCATTTGTTAAAATGTTTTGTATATGTATTAATGTATGTATGTCTCCATGTATTTACTCATATGTTTTTTGTATGTTTTAAGTATGTGTTGGTTTATGTATAAATTTTCCACAGATTTAAAATACGTAGATTTATTTCAGCGCGTGCTATAGTAAATATTCGTTTGAAAACTTTTGAAAAATGTATTTAAAGGATTTTCTGAGTTTTTAAAGTACATGAGCTTTAATTATGTGTTAATACTATAATATTAAGAAAGTTTTTTTCTGTTTTTTATTCTTTTGCAGGATTTTAATATCCGTTACTCATACATAGACACACGCATTTCCTTTGAGACTGATATTAGGATGGCTCTAAGTTTTCAAAAGCTTTTACCTCACAACTGTAACAAATTTGTTGAAAGGGTACAAACTTTTCAAAAAGTAATGGGCACCCTAATATAAACATTTGTATGAATAAAACATTTTTTTGGCTTAACATTTTTTTTTCTTCATTCACAACAAAAGAATTGATTTTTTCAAATTAAATTGTTAAATGATAAGAAATCTTGACAAATTTATTAATGTTAAGGCAACATTTAAGCGAAATTGTCATTTAAGTAGGCGGATGCCTTGTTATAGCAAAAACTTTTATTACAAAACTTTTAGTTGATAATAAACAGCGACAAAAAGTTAGAATTTTGTCTTGATTTCGGTATGACTGACTTCATTTAAAAACTTTGTATTGTGGCGTATGATAAATAATTAATATGACAAAACTCGTATTACTCATACGCCTAAACATATCAAAATAAACCAAGAATTGCAATTATCATAGAAATTTTGCTTAAATGGCTCTATTTCTTATAATAAAAGTTTTATATTTTCATATAAAATTTTCATCAAAAAAAAAACAGGTTTTTAGTGATCACAGATTTTTGCCCAAATGGCTCTAGCTTCTTTATTTTCCAAGTAAATCAATGTTTTATATTTTCATATAAAATTTTGAAATTTGTTTTTAATGATCACAGATTTTTGCTTTAGTTTGCAAAAAAAAGTCAAGGTTTTATGTTTTCATACAAAAATTTTAAAAAATATCTGGTTTTGGTACGAATTTAAAAATTTTTTTAATGATCAAAAAATTTTTGCCCAAATGGCTCTACCTCCTTTAGTTTTCACGAAAACCAAGGTTTTATGTTTTCAAATAAAAAAATTTTAAAAAATCTAATTTTGAAATTTATTTTAGTGATCACAGATTTTTGCCCAAATGGCTCCAGCTCCTTTAGTTTTCAAGAAAATCAAGGTTTTTTGTTTTCATATAAAAATTTTCAAAAAATCAGGTTTTGGTATGAATTTTGAAATTTTTTTAGTGATCACAGATTTTTGCCCAAATTGCTCTAGCTCCTTTAGTTTCCAAGAAAAGGGTCAAGGTTTTATATTTTCATATAAAAATTTTCAAAAATCAGGTTTTGGTATGAATTTTGAAATTTTTTTAGTGATCACAGATTTTTGCCCAAATGGCTCTATCTCCTCTAGTTTTCAAGAAAATCAAGGTTTTATGTTTTGATAGAAAAATTTTCAAAAAATTAGATTTTGGTATGAATTTTGAAATTTTTTTAGTGATCACAGATTTTTGCCCAAATGGCTCTATCTCCTCTAGTTTTCAAGAAAATCAAGGTTTTATGTTTTGATAGAAAAATTTTCAAAAAATTAGATTTTGGTATGAATTTTGAAATTTTTTTAGTGATCACAGATTTTTGCCCAAATGGCTCTATCTCCTCTAGTTTTCAAGAAAATCAAGGTTTTATGTTTTGATAGAAAAATTTTTAAAAAAATCAGAT
Organism: Stomorhina lunata; assembly: GCA_933228675.1. Taxonomy (NCBI): domain Eukaryota; kingdom Metazoa; phylum Arthropoda; class Insecta; order Diptera; family Rhiniidae; genus Stomorhina; species Stomorhina lunata. Next base: position 18,050,101 of record OW121744.1, read on the forward strand.
TTTGGTACGAATTTTCAAATTTATTTTAGTGATCACAGATTTTTGCCCAAATGGCTCTAGCTCCTTTAGTTTCCTAGAAAATCATTGTTTTATATTCTCACATAAAAATTTTTAAAAAGTCAAGTTTTGGCATGAATTTTTTTTTGCCCAAATGGCTCTAGCTCCTTTAGTTTCCAAGAAAATCAAGATTTTATATTTTCATATAAAAATCTTCAAAAAATCCCGGTTTGTCATGAATTTTGAAATAATTTTTTTAGTGATCACAGATTTTTGCCCAAATGGCTCTAGCTCCTTTAGTTTCCAAGAAAATCAAGATTTTATATTTTCATATAAAATTTTAAAAAAAGTCAGGTTTTGGTACGAATTTTAAATTTTTTTTTAGTGATCACATGATCCCAAATGACTCTAGCTCCTTTAATTTCTAAGAAAATCAAGGTTTTATATTTAAATATAAAAATTTTCAAAAAATTTGTACGAATTTTGGAAATTTTTTTTAGTAATCACAGATTTTTGCCCAAATGGCTCTAGCTCCTTTTGTTTCCAAGAAAATCAAGGTTTTATATTTTCATATAAAATTTTTAAAAAAGTCAGGTTTTGGTACGAATTTAAAAATTTTTTTTAGTAATCACATATTTTTTCCCAAATGCCTCTAGCTCCTTTAATTTCCAAGAAAATCAAGGTTTTATATTTTAATACAAAAATTTTCAAAACATTGGTACGAATTTTGGAAATTTTTTTTAGTGATCACAGATTTTTGGCCAAATGGCTCTAGCTCCTTTTGTTTCCAAGAAAATCAAGGTTTTATATTTTATTATAAACATTTTCAAAATATAAGTTTTTGGTACGAATTTTGAAACTTTTTTTTAGTGATTACAGATTTTTGCCTAAATATCTTTATCACCTTTAGTTGCCCAGAAAAGCAAGGTTTTATGTTATCATATAAAAAATTTCAAAAAATCAGATTTTGGTCCGAATTTTAAAATTTATTTTAGTGATCACAGATTTTTGCCCAAATGGCTCTAGCTCCTTTAATTTCCAAGAAAATCAAGGTTTTCTGTTTTCATATAAAAATTTCCAAAAAACAGGTTTTGGTACGAATTTTGAAATTTTTTTAAGTGATCACAGATTTGCGCCCAAATGGCTCTAGTTTCCAAAAAGTCTAAGTTTTATATTTTCATATAAAAATTAAAAAAAAAATCAGGTTTTGGTACGAAGTTTGAAATTTTAGTTTTTAAGAAAATCAAGGATTTTTGTTTTTATATAAAAATTTTCAAAAAATCAGATCTTGAAATTTCTTTTAGTCAATCAAAGTTTTATGTTTTCATATAAAAATTTAAAATTTTGTAGCACAGTGTTATTCTGCACCCTTTTTGATAGTTACAACTAATGTATTATTTTGTCTTATTTTATTGCCATATACTAAAACAAATCTTATAAAAACACTACTTTTATCTTTTCTTTTTTTAATGAAAAGTACATTTTTTTCATTTTATCGTATAATACTTTTTACCCTGAAGTTTTCTTTCTCTCAAGACTATGTATTTTTAGTCAGTATTTTTTCCCCTTTAATAAATAAGTGTTTGTTTGCAATTTATTTCTTCATTTACACAATTGCAATTGTTTCCCTTTTTTGCCCTATTCTACAAATATATGTATGACTTGATTACAGATCTTATTGTTTTTATCTTATACTATACATTAGGGTGCCAGTTATTTTCCAAAGTTGAAATTTGTATGTGGCCAACCACGTTTAGGTCAATCGTATGGGGTGTGTCCACGGCCGCCAAAAATTTGCAAAATACCTGAATTTTTACTTTTATTCTAAATAACTTAATCAACACTTTAGAATAAAAAATTTGCAAATTAAGACATTGTTTACAATTCTATAGTCTGTTAGTACTAAATAGCTGAGTTTTATCAAAATATTGTATTCATTTAGTTTATTTTTCATATTAGAAAATTTTACTTTTTTCTCAGGTCGATTTCAAAAATCATTTTTTGATTTTTTGAAAATTTTGTTCAACAAATATTGCAATTTATAAATTATCGCTTCAGACTCGTTAAAGAAACAAATAAGAAAATAAAACACAGAAAAAATTTTGTGGATATCTTGAACTGTCTCGCCGTACCTATGATTTGAAATCTTAGAATTTCGAGAAAATTAATAGTTTTTTGTCATAATTATATGCTTGTTAACTTGTACCTAAGTTGACTGGTTGTCACAAAATACACACGGGCTGGAAGGTATATAAAGCTTACTCTTGCAAAATTTAGTGGCCATAGCTTCCATAGTTTCTAATTTAATACCTTTTAACTGGCTTTTGTTACATTTTTGTTTTTTTTTTTGGTTTCTGGTTTCTGGTGTTTATATGAAAGCTATAGTCAAATATGGATCGATTCCTATCAAATTTGATATACTGAGGAATAGTTGTATAAAAAGCTTCTCTGTGCTAAATTTCGTCATAGTTAAAACAATTTTATTAAATTTATCAGCATTAATGTGTTTCCCGGGGCAGGCTTATATGGAAGCCCTAACTAACTGTGAACCCATTTCGCCCATTTTTAATACACAACTTTTTCAAGATATCGAAAATACTTTTGCAAAATTTTGTCCCTCTAGCCCTTTTTGTTAAGGCGCTATCGCGTTTTTATCTGACGGACGGACGGACACAAGCCCCCTTTTTTTTGTATATAAGTTTTTTATATGGGGGCTATGGTGAAATGGTTACCGATTGTAAAAAAATTTTGCACATTGGGGGGTTGCCTAGAGCTTATGTAAACCTTCTATATACAATTTTATCATCATAGCTGTTATAATTTGTCATTTATTAGCAAATAAGCGATTGGCCTAGACAAGGTTATATGGGAGCTATGGTCAAATGTGAACCGATTTTACCCGATTTCAATTCCAAAATTTTCCAAGAAATGAAGAATATTTGTGCCAAATTTAAGTGACATATATCCTTTCGTTAAGTTTTTACCGTGCCGACAACGGACAGACATACGGATAGACAGACAGACAGACAGACAGACAGACAGACAGACAGACAGACAGACAGACAGACAGACAGACAGACAGACGGACAGACAGACAGACAGACAGACAGACAGACAGACAAACAGACAAACAGACAAACAGACAGACAGACAGACAGACAGACAGACAGACAGACAGACAGACAGACAGACAGACAGACAGACAGACAGACAGACAGACAGACAGACAGACAGACAGACAGACAGACAGACAGACAGACAGACAGACAGACATACAGATAGACAGACAGACAGACAGACAGACAGACAGACAGACAGACAGACAGACAGACAGACAGACAGACAGACAGACAGACAGACAGACGGACAGACGGACAGACGGACAGACAGACAGACAGACAGACAGACAGACAGACAGACAGACAAACAGACGGACTGACAGGCAGGCAGACAGACAGACAGACAAACAGACGGACAGACAGACAAACAGACAGACTGGCAGACAGACAGACAGACAGACAGACAGACAGACAGACAGACAGACAGACAGACAGACAGACAGACAGACAGATAGACAGACAGACAGACAGACAGATAGACATTTAGACAGACAGACAGACAGACAGACAGACAGACAGACAGACAGACAGACAGACAGACAGACAGACAGACAGACGGACAGACAGACAGACAGACAGACAGACAGACAAACAGACAGACATGGCTCAATCGTCTTAGAATTTCATAAGGATTCAGAATATACTTCAATTTTGGTTTTTAAGCCAATATTAAGGAATGACAAATAATATACCCCCCATTCTTTTTGATGGTGGATATCAAAATAAATATTTAACCATTTATTTTCGAAACCATTTGTGTTCATACACATACAATTACACTTTGATTTTAAGATAACAACAAACATTTAACTGCGTATCTGTATTCGAATAATGGGTTAGCAAATGTATGTGCCAATAAAAAGGAAAATGAAAAGGAAATAATGTAAGAAATAAAACGGAAGTTAATACATTTGTTAGGTTTTTTTGTTTTGTTAGGGTAGGCCTAGTTACAGGAAATGGATACGTTTATTTTCACTTGAAATTATCTTAACACAAATGTTTTGTTTTGTTTTTTTTTGTTAACCTTTAAGTGAGGCCAGCAGGTGTAGAATATCTGCAATAATTTTGTATTTTTTATTGTTTTTGGCTTTTGTTTTCCTTATTCCTTTGCTGTCATTATTAATACATTATATATATCCATATTTTCCCCTGGATAATTACATTCATTGTCTGGGTAAATCGGTTTATTTTTATCCTTAGACAGGGCACATGCTTAATTTTCATGCCATAATTGGTGGTTTGATTTATTTTTGTCAAAATTATTGTAATTATCATTTAATTAAGAAACAATTATTTCTACGAATAACAAATATTCAAGGTTATTGTTACAATTATTTTTATTGCTAAAAGAAAATAAGAAATGGTTTTAGTAGAAATGAAATATCTAAAAAAACTATAGTTTAAATTTTTTCTATAGAAACATTTTCAGGAAAAATTTTTTCTATAGAAAAATTTTCGGTATAAAATTTTTTTTATAGAAAAATTTTCGGTATAAAATTTTTTCTATAGAAAAAATTTCGGTATAAAATTTTTTCTATAGAAAAATTTTGCGGTATAAAATTTTTTCTATGGAAAAATTTTGCGGTATAAAATTTTTTCTATAGAAAAATTTTCGGTATAAAATTTTTCTATAGAAAAATTTGCGGTATAAAATTTTTTCTAAAGAAAAATTTTCGTCATAAAATTTTTTCTATAGACAAATTTTCGTCATAAATTTTTTTCTATAGAAAAATTTTCGTCATAAAATTTTTTCTATAGAAAAATTTTCGTCATAAAATTTTTTCTATAGAAAAATTTTCGTCATAAAATTTTTTCTATAGAAAAATTTTCGTCATAAAATTTTTGTTATAGAAAAATTTTCGGTATAAAATTTCTTTTATAGAAAAATTTTCGGTATAAAATTTTTTTTATATAGAAATTTTCGGTATAAAATTTTTTCTATAGAAAAATTTTCGTCATAAAATTTTTTCTATAGACAAATTTTCGTCATAAAATTTTTTCTATAGAAAAATTTTTGTCATCAAATTTTTTCTATAGAAAAATTTTCGATATGAATTTTTTCTATAGAAAAAAAATTTTTTCTATAGAAAAATTTTCGGTATAAAATTTTTTCTATAGAAAAATTTTCGGTATAAAATTTTTTCTATAGAAAAATTTTGGGTATAAAATTTTTTCTATAGAAAAATTTTCGGTATAAAATTTTTTCTATAGAAAAATTTTCGGTATAAAATTTTTTCTATAGAAACATTTTCGGTATAAAATTTTTTTTATAGAAAAATTTTCGATATAAAATTTTTTCTATAGAAAAATTTTCGGTATAAAATTTTTTCTATAGAAAAATTTTCGGTATAAAATTTTTTCTATAGAAAAATTTTCGGTATAAAATTTTTTCTATACAAAAATTTTCGATATAAAATTTTTTCTATAGAAAAATTTTCGGTATAAAATTTTTTCAATAGAAAAATTTTGGGTGTATAATTTTTTCTATAGAAAAATTTTCGGTATAAAATTTTTTTATAGAAAAATTTTCGGTATAAAATATTTTCTATAGAAAAATTTTCGTCATATTTTCGGTATAAAATAAGAACATTTTTGGGTTACATTTCTTGCATAGAAACAATTTCGGTATAAATTATTTTTTACAGAAAAATGTTCGGTATATCTGCCCCTAAAATTATGCTAATATTTTTTATTAGATTTCATTCCTTTCGGTATAAAATTTTTTCTATAGAAAAATTTTCGGTATAAAATTTTTTCTATAGAAAAATTTTCGGTATAAAATTTTTTCTATAGAAACATTTTCGGTATAAAATTTTTTTTATAGACAAATTTTCGATATAAAATTTTTTCTATAGAAAAATTTTCGGTATAAAATTTTTTCTATAGAAAAATTTTCGGTATAAAATTTTTTCTATAGAAAAATTTTCGGTATAAAATATTTTCTATAGAAAAATTTTCGTCATATTTTCGGTATAAAATAAGAACATTTTTGGGTTACATTTCTTGCATAGAAACAATTTCGGTATAAATTATTTTTTACAGAAAAATGTTCGGTATATCTGCCCCTAAAATTATGCTAATATTTTTTATTAGATTTCATTAATAGAAACATACACACATTCCCATTGACTTGTGTGTCATAAATGAGATTTTGTTACAAATTTGAAAGAAAAACTTTATTTCCAAAGAATTTTATTTTATCGACTACTCTTTCACTTGTTCGCATTAAAAATGAATGAAGAAATAAATAAATTCTGCAGTTAAACCCTTATCATTTAAATAATAAAACAAAAGGAAAAAGTAATATAAAAAGACTAACAGATGAGCTTGTGTGTGAAATTTAAAAATATTTCTTTGTGTTTTTCGAAAAATTTCATTTGCTGCAAAAGCTTAATATTTCATGCTTAAGTATTAAAGTTATCAAAAGAAACACAAAAGGAAATAAAAAATCAATATCGAATATCCACTTTAACATAAAATTTCAAGGCAAAACACCAGAAATCCTTTAAAACTTATGATCACAAAAGTATACATTACAAAAAGTATAAAATATCAGGTTTAATATTCTTTTTTGTCTAAAGTTAAATATTTAAAACTTTAAAACTTATCTACTTTAAAGCAAAAATTTTATTTATTTCAAACTTGTTTTTTTTTTAGCCAAAAGTGTCCTTTTTTGTTATCTTGCCAAAAAATTCAATTTGTTTTTGCTTAAATTATTTATTGATACAAAATTTTGTTTTATCAAAGTAACAAACTAAAAA